>JBBMJY010000014.1:16957545-17001022 GCA_037833715.1 Toxotes lorentzi | reverse complement strand
TGTGTGTGTGTGTGTGTGTGTGTGTGTGTGTGTGTGTGTGTGTGTGTGTGTGTGTGTGTGTGTGTGTGTGTGAGCTACTACAGTGTGTAAATGTGTTCAGATGTGTGCAGGTGGCTGAAGTGTCAGATGGTTTGAATGGTGCAAAATATAGATCCTGGTGCTTCTTTGGTTTAGTGAAGCTTCTTCTATGGATCACTGAGGAGTTAAACAGATGTCCTGGCTCTGTGGCTCATAGATGATCCTTATGCCCAGCGAAGACCACTGCTTAAAAACACATGGCAACACAGCTTCAGGAGCCAGTGCCAAGAAAATAAGATCCCATTGACATCAACCTGATATGTGCTGCAGAGAACCTGCCACTCAGCCTCCAGAGAACAGATTTGGTTTCTCATAATTCACTTCATCTTTATTTCGGTGAAGTCAGAACTAAAATCACCATCGCAGACTTTTAGTGAACCCATGCTGACTCCTCTGTATGTACCACACACTCAGTTGGCTTTCAGATGCTTTTCCCTCCTCCTAATGGGATTTGAGCTTCAGTGACTGCTGCTGGTGGTGATGGGATAGGACATGCTGAGCTGAATGGGATGGGACCTCCGACAGTCTGTGCCAGTCTGCAAGGTTCTTCACAGCGAGAGAAATGGAGATAGCAAAGGTTATAGGACTAAAACTTACTGTCAAATATTTGAGTTGTTTTTCTTGCTCAAGAACACATTGAACAGCTGAACAGCAAAAAACAAAACAACACAAATACAACGATTTGACCCAACAAATAGCTGAAAATGATCAGATATTAAGAAAACATTCAAATGTTTAACTGAAAAATAAATTATAATAAATATATAAATATATAAAAATAAAACTATACTGTAAAAGATCAGGGTCAATTATGAGGATATATTAAAAAAGCAGTGTTTAATCCAAATTTCTCTACATTTGAAAGCATTCCCATAACTTCCATCTATTTCATTAGTCGCTACATGTTATCAGCATTTCATAATATGTGTTTGATATTGAGGGCAGGTGAATGGGTTGAGTGAGGCCCTTTTCCTCTCATGTTCAGGTCGCTGTTTGAGCAGAGGCGTGAGGAGGCAGTGTCTGTAGGTGTTGTAGTGACACATGGTGGTCAGGTCCTCTTACTCCACCTGCACAGGAGATGATGATGGACCTCCTGAAGCTGATGAGTGTTGTGATCTTTCTGCCTTGTCAGCACTTAAAGCATCAAATGTGACACAAATAATTAAACTCACAATAGAACTGGGAACACGGGGCTTCGTCCTCTGACAGCCTGTCTGCTCTGTACAGAAAACCTACTCACCTGCAGCTCAGCTGGAACACAATATTTAAAATGAATAGTCATAGAACTACACACACACACTGAGAAACTGCAGTATAGCTACACTGAAACTGTACCAGACACTGTATGATTTTAACTCATCATCGCAGCGCAGGGAAAACATGGTGTCAGAGGTTAATGGCTAATTGTGCAGCACTTCCAGAGGCTGAGGCAGTCGGCCCACACTGCTTTGGAGCAGCAGGGGAGGTAATTATTGTGTAATTGTTAGTGCTGCGATGGATGGCTGGTGGAGCATGAAAGGGGCGGCTGGGCCGGTCGTTACAAAAATCGATACCGGGGAGCTATGAGGAAAAGCAGCTCAAGAACATTGAGCTCCAAAGTCCTATGGTTCTTCTGGGCTATAATGGCTTATTGGGTATGAAAGATCCACTCTCAGCTGAGAGGCCAGGCCTTTCCCTCAGTGTCTGCTGTTTCATCTCTGGAGATGAAATGAGCGTCCAAAAACACTTGACTAATTTGAGTTTCAGAGACCAGTGTGTGGATGCGTGGCTTTATTTCCTCCAGCGAAAAGGTTTTTTTCAGTCCTTTTTGTCTGTTTGCTAGTTAGCAGGATATCTCAACATCTTGTTTACAAATTTCAGTGAAATCTGGTAGAAAGTTCAGCCATGGGCCAAGAAGCATAGGATTTATTTTCAGTGCGTATGCAGAGGTTTTTTTGAATAACATTTCTTAACACTGCAAGACATATCATTTTCATTTTTTTCTCATTAACTGTGCATTTGACACAGACCTTGATCCTGATTCATATTAAAGGTGCCATGTATAGAATCTTATATAGAATATTATACCAAAGTTGTGTTCCTTCCTTGTTAAATGCCTCTCTTCTACCTCATGCTGCTCAATGTGCCTTAAATTGCCCCCCGGGGACAAATAAAGTTTTCTGAATCTGAATCTGAATCTGAAAGTGTCTTTCTGATACAGAATTTGTATTTCAAAGTCATGTTGTTGTGTCTTTGTGTAGCTTTGACAAAGGTATCTACACTGAGAACTGTCTAGTTTGGACCTTGGTGTGTTCTAGCGTGTGTTGTGGACCTCCTGAGTAGCATGTATATGTACTGAGGGAGACAGTGTGTTTAGGTAGCCAGATTCCTGCTGTGCATCATATGGGCCCTCATGGGAACCAGGTCTTGGCAGGAGCAGGAGACACCAGTGGCCTGCACTGTGCAACAGATTTGCCTCTTTGAATATACAATATGGCATATGAATGTGGCTGGGTACTGGCAGACAGAGTGTTCCAAATCCTGAAAGTTTGCCTTTTGTCTGAATGTGTGTTGGCTTGCTTGCTTCGGCATAATGAGGCTGTGTATACTCCACCAAAGCGTCTCCTTCTCTTCACGCATACTGCCATCGTCCAACTTTTAATTAAGTGCTACTGCAGTTCACTAGAGGCTTTTGGAGCAGCAAAAGAAAAAAAAAACACACACCACATATTAAAGTCATCGCGATCGATGTTAACATTAAAACCTGTAGAATTTTCTTTTTGCTTTAATAAGGGTAAGAATGCAAAGAAATAGACATTTGGCATGATTAGTTCTGAAACAGTTAGTAAGTTCATTGGCAGAATATTAATCACAAGCCAGTGGTTCCCATCTAGAGGGTCAGAGGTCACAAAATCAATCCAAGAGTCTCCAGTATGATAACTGGAAAAAACTAAATTCAACTACGCAAAACTATGTTGATTTGTCCACTAAGAAGGGAAGTTTCTAAAATGTCAGGATCTGCTGTTTGTCTGTTTACATCATCGTAAGGAATATCATTATTTGCATTCTTTGTCCTTTATATTGTATGTATAGAATATCGTTGGCTGTTGAACTGTTGGTTAGACAAAAAACAAACAAAACAAAGTTTCCTCTCCTCTTCCACCTTTTGTTTAACAAAGAAAAGCTTAAGGCCTGTTTCTCCATGGGAAATAACATTGTTACTGACATTAACACTTAATTGCATCCTTTTGTGGTTCCCAACATGTGAACACAGAGTAGTAACCAATTAAACACACATTATCATCCCATCGTGAGAAGAAAACTCGATGGATGCAGAGAAAGTGAGAATTCTCTGCCATGTGTGAAACGTGAATGACATGTGAAAACACCTGCCTACTTAGTTGTTCTAGTTCTGACACATTTTTAATGCGATGAGATTAGGGGAGATGGTAACACGTCACGAGATAAGAGCTGTGTGTGTTTGAGTGTTGAAGGGAACAATGGAGAGGGCTGGTTGGGAGAAAGGAGGTTTGAGGTGAGGATTAGAAGAAAACAAAATGTGAAGAGGTTCTGCTGGAGGAGGGAAAAGAGCTGCTCTCAATTCTTAAAAACAGGAAGTCAACTTAAAAAAAACTTACTTAAATAAAATTTAAATTAAAAAATTTCACCTATGTCACCAGATGGCACTATATTAACTCCAGTAACAAAAGTTACTGGAGTTAATATAACTGTTAAGAACAGTGTCCTCAGGTTCATCTTGAACTTAAAAGGCACAAACTGAGTCTGGAAGGAAGTTTACGCACAGCAGTTGTTTCCAGATGAATCCTCACCACCAAACCTTTCCCTCATGTAAAACTGTCTCAGTGCAGCTCAGATAACTCTTAAAGGTGTTTACTGATCAGTCTGTTTCAGTGTTTCGGTTCAGACCATCTCCAATGTGAAATAAATCAATAAATACTGGACACACAAGCACACGCTCCCCCTCCCGGCTCACGTCTTAAATGCTGATTGTGCTCACTGTCAGCAGAAACGCGGAGCAGCTTTTGGCCCGGTTTATATTTTGTGTAAAGAGGGGGGCATTAGGCGAAGACTGGCTGATTGGCAGTGGCATGAAAGGCCAGTTGGAAACTACTTAGGTCTCCATATCTGAGAGCGATCACAACATTCATACGCTGCATACTACAGGCCTGATGTATTGAAGCTACTTAAATAAAAGAAAAGGAACTGCGCTGCGGCGGATAAATGTACTTTAATGTAAATGAAAGCAGCGGTGTCCTCCAGGGACCTGTTATAAAACTGTGCTTGCAGCACTGTGAAACGTTTCATGGCCTACATACGTTTTCTTGTTCATGCACGTGTAACGTCAGTACAAAGGACTGAAATAAAATTTTTCCAGCTTCTCAAATGTAAACTGCTTTTTTCAAATATTTATAGTCTGCCTGGTAACCAGACAGTCTGTGAACAGAAACTGTAACTACCTGATTCCAGGTGAGGAAACCTTTGTGCTTGGGGTAAAAGAGACAGGTTTGACAGCTTTCTAGTTATACTCCCACATGGTGTTTGTTTCCTTGTTGTGGCTCACAGAGCGTTCCGGGTTGTATAATCTTGAGGAATTTCACAGACTGGTCCTGTAAACAAAGCAAAGCACACACACTTGAACTCCAGGGTAAACCACATATTGATTTCTCTCTTATGACCCTTGTGTGATTTTCTGTTTACTGTTCTTATAACCACACAGTCTAAATCCTCCATCTCACTGTCTGCCACTCACTCTCTGGTGATTGACAGCTCCCTCGTGATTGCCCTGACCTCAGCATGCTGGTCTGAGTGTGGTCTGAGTCTTGCTGTGTGTTTTCGTAGGCTACCTGAAAGCTTTTCCTCCTCCACCGTTGGTATGATTCATAAGTGGCCTTTATCTTCCTCTGCTGCTGCCACTTTAGCTTGTCACCATTTAATATTTCACTGTGGGTGATCAGTGCATATTCCGCCTGTGTGCGCTCACATCAAAGACCTTGTTCAGTTGTTAGAAATTGTTCTTTTCTTGCTAAATGACCATATTCAGGCAGATGATTTCCTTTAACTTCTCTTCCGCTGCATTTTGATTTGATGCTGTTGTCTGAAAAGTGGAGCTGTTAAATATTCAGGAATGAGAGATGACAGATTTTATAGATCTGAGGTGACACTGTGGCTCCTCCATGTGGCACATCAGTATATCCACAGCTTTTCCCACATGTGAAACATACTTAAGACAGAACTGCAGAGGAGAGTGCAGGAAAAATGTAATGTGATGACGTTTTTGTCCTAAATCATGGGTCAAAACTGAAAATGGGAAATTTGCTCTTTAGTGACACAAGGATTGTGTCAGTTTTTTTTATTTTCCTAAAATATGAAAAGAGTTTACCTCTGCGCATTAACACCATACACAGCTTTCACTAATTAAAGCATCAAGTAGAAGGGTCTCTCGTATCAACAGAGAACAGTGTCACTCAATCATTGTTTTTCTAATTTAGATTTTGGAAAAGTCTAAATATACTGGCTCTTATTTTACCTTTCTCTGACTAGACTGTCACAGTAAAATAATACAGTCATTATCTGGAGATCAGGACTTGTCATGACTCTGCTCCACCTTTTTTCAGTACTGATGAGGAGCCATATTTTTTCTCCTCATCTCTCTGTAATCAGTCTGTGTAGAAGAGTGAAGGGATGAGATTAATTGCTGCGTGTCTCCTGCAGTTGTCTCGTCTTCCCTGTCAATCCTGGGCTATTAGGCTCATTAAAGGGATGCGACTAGCACTTACAGAGACAGTCTATCCACTGGAAGGGTGTAGTCTCCCAGAAAACCACTAAACCTCTCACTTTGCCTGAAGAGGCTAAGAACAATGAGAGTGTAACAAAAACTGACATTTAATGGAAAGTCTTTCCTCTAGACATGAATATTTAGCTTTGTGAAGCCCAAGTCAAAATTCCCCATGGGGACAATAAAGTATATATCCATCCATCCATCCATCCATCCATCCATCCATCCATCCATCCATCCATCCATCCATCCATCCACCCATCCATCCATCCATATCTTGACAAACAGAAATTTCTTCATCATCAACTATCTTGCTGATTTACTATGAATTTCCCATGAATATTAGTGTCAGACTAAAGTGAGGAGATGGAGTTTAGTTTGATTTAAAACTGTCTGAAGAGCCACACTGGGCCTTTTTATTGTCTTCACTGTGTGAGATCGATTAAAATGTAGACAAATCAAGTAGTTAAGAGTAATTTGTTTTACCAGTTAACCCATGAGGAACCCACTCCATCTGCATGGAAATCACTATCTTATCATTCTAGTTTATTATTAATCCATAAACGTGTTAATTTCCTAAAAACAAGTGAAACCATCTCTGCAGCACAGTGAATACGATCAAGGCTACAGGGAACTGAATTCCTTCCCCTGACTGTGTAAATGCTGCTTTCTGCACATTGATTACAGAAAATCAAATTATATGCCCTTTGAAAAGAGTATTTTTGTGTCCCCACATCTATATCCACAGATGATCTTTTAATTAAATCCCTCAGCCTCTACAGCACCATGTTCACATTTTAATTAGCACACTTGCCATATGAAGGATGGCTTTTTGTCCATGTTCAGTGACCAAGTTTCTGCTCTGCTGCTTTTAGCTCCCTGTAATGGTAAATGAGCCTTAGTGCAGAGTTTGTACTGAAAGTTTCCTTTTATACAGTCTCTGGTTTGATTTTAGGGAACTTTTCTCCAGAAATACATCCATCAGATCCATTTTCAGTCATCTCTTGATTAAAAACAAGCAATGCTGAAGTTTCATCTATAATTCAGACAGTTATGTTTGTGAAAATATTGTCCAAAAAAATTACAGATTGCCCCTTAAATGAATTCTGTTTTAAATGTCAATCTAAAAATGTTGTTGAGGCAGAAGTATTTACTAATGAATGCATGAAATAGTCTAATTAATTACCTAATTAGCAGGTCTGGTGATGTCTAATGTGTGATAGTGATTATAGCACAGCGTTAGGTAACTTCCTCCTTAGTTTCTCATTTATGATCATATTTTATCACCAGCAGTTTGTTTTTTACTTCTAGACTTAAGCCGTCGACAGAGCTGGTGTTAGTTTGACCAGCTAGTCACATATGACAGTGCGTAGGCTGCTGACTCTCTCTGGAGACAACCCAGCCTGGATCATTAACACCTCATACTGGAGCTCAGTGCTGTCTGGCACTTGGAGAATGCTGTTTCACATTATTCAACACTGTGGGAATCTTCAAATGCTTTCAGTTACATAAGTGAACCTGAGGATAAAGCTGGGTTCACTGTATTCTGCCTTTTCTGCTGTGCACGTCAGAGTGATGCTAGATATGGATGAGTGGTTCCACTTGTTTGGTTGAGAGGTGCAGTCCTGCACTCAGATACAAGCACTGAGGACTAAATGGGCCGAGCTGATGAAAGAATGGAGGGTGAATGGGTTTAAAAGCCAGATACAGCTGAAGTGTGACTGAGCTGAATCGGAAAGGCAGGTGCTTCACTTCGGCTAATCTACAGGAAATACAGAACACCAGTCTCCATAATCACTTAACAGACACATGCATGATCAGACAGTCTGAGGGGCTTGACTTCTTTTTCTCTAATTCATGGTTTTCAGGTCTGTTGTGCTGTGACATTTTCCAAATGCACAGCGATTTTGAATTTTAAGGCGGCACATCAAAGCACAATTTGTCTGCCTTTTATCTTTAATGATTGTGATGCATGATGCCTGGTTTAGTTAAGTACAGGAGAGTCCATCATGAAAATCCATCAGAATCTATTATCTGCTGAAATCCTTTAAAGTTTCAGCTGTCAAAGGGTTGATTCAACCACTTTACACAAAGCACTTTTCTTTGTGGTGCTCAGGTCTCTATATTCAGGACAAGATTCAGTTTATGATTGCTTTGATGTTGCCCTTCAAACTCTCAAATCTCGTAACTTTAACCCTATCAGAGCGGTGAGTTATTGTCCGAATAAGGACATTCTGCCATGTTTTTCATGCCATCCTTTTCCCTCCTCTCCCCAGTATGTGGAGGCCATCAGCAATAAGCAGAGTGAGCTGGACAACTACATCGCTGAGGGCTACAAGAATGCTCTGTCTGAGGAGAGGAGGAGGTACTGCTTCCTGGTGGACCGTCAGTGTGCCGTGGCCAAGAACAGCAGTACCTATCACAACAAGGTGAGAAAGAACCACTAACCTTCCTCTACCTGCTCACATAGTCCATCAGATAAGTCATGGCAAGATAACGTCTAAACTCAGATAGATCAGCTGAAGCCACATTGATCCCTGGGATAGTGTGTTAATGCAAAAACAGAGAATCGGATATACAAGTGTGTAATGTGTAAAAGTTACTCATGTGACATAAAGATACCTAATGGACAAAAAAACTCAGTGAAAACGAATTATAAATGAAGCTGAATCATTATGTGCTGTAAACTGACTCTTTCATACAGAATGTGCATCTGAAAAAACATCACACACATGTTGAAACTGTTACATGAGCAGGTTCCCAAACACTCTGCCCGTCTCCATTTCTTCATCCTTTTCATTCAAGAAATGACCCCAGGTGCTGTGCTGTTATGTCCTGGAGTTTTATATCATCCAACAAATTGATAAGAGAAGTGTCTCTCCCACCTCTCACTCCCGCACACCGGGGAAATGGGAGGTGGTGAAGTGAACTGAGAGAGGATGGAGAGGAGGAGGGTGAAGGAGGGAGGCAGCAGGAGAGAGAATGACCTACTTCTGCAAGAACACTTGGTTCAGACTCAGTGTGAGGGTGTGAAAGTGTCTGAATGAGTGATTGATAGACAGAGGGAGGAAGCACAGAGAACAAACTGCTGACGTGATGATGCATCAACAGCAGAAAAAGACAGAGTCAGTGTGAAACTAAGTTATGAATTATACTTGACTCTAGAATGGAGCTGTTACGATTAGTCGATCAATTAATCGTTTGATTAGTCAATGAACAAGAAAATTGAATCAGCAATAATTTAACTTGTGAATAGAAACAGTTAGAGAAAGCAGAATAAGCCATAAAATAATCGTTGCTGCTAAACGTTGGAATGGTATTGTGGAGGTGTTGTTAGGTGGTTGCTTTGGTTATTTGTGTAAAAAACCCATTTAGATGAGTTAAATGATAACGTGAATTTTCAGCATGATTATAATAAACATTTTATAATTAACATTAGTGTTATGCAAACTGAGAAATCGGTATGAACCTGCTGTAACACTAATGGCAGTGAACTGTGTTGAGTGCTTGAGCCTAAATGGACAGTCGATTAGTTCTTTGATCAGTCGACAGAAAATTAATTGGCAGCTGTTTTCATAATTGTTGGTCATTTGTCAAATGGATTTGGATTTGTTGCTTTTCTTATGTGTTACTCGTATCTCTTCGTAGTACTGGTAGGTCAGTGATAAGCACATGGATTTTAAATAATGTTGGCTACTGACTGTGACTGTGTCGAAGTGTTGGTAAAGCAGACCAGAGAAAATGATCTGTGAGGACACCATTGATATTTTTGGTCCCTGAACTCTCTTAACTTACTTGGTACATTTAGAAGTTTCTGAAGTGTCTCTGCTGTTCTGTGGCTGATGAGCAGAAAGGAAATGGAGTCACCATCGATTTTATCATCACACAGATAAAGACACTAACCACCTACACTCCTCCTTAGCTTTTCGAAAGGGATAACTGAGGTGATAGTGACTCATCATTTACACCAGCAGCAAGACACACTGAGAAAGACTTTGCGCACACACACAGAAATTCATGGGTGAAATCCCATTCACCCCACTTCCTTTAATGTGTCCACAAGAAGGAAGCGCTGCTGGTGTCTTCCTTCTGATCTGTTGTGTTTAGTTTCAGTATGATTGATGATTCCTGGAGTTCACATATGTGTATTAGTGATTAATTTATTTTTTCTTGGATTGACATTTTATGTTGTACATTCATATCCTTTTGTGAAAATTCATGGCCACCAGAAATAAGAATTGTATGATGAGGAAATCAACTATCAATAAACTATTTCAGACAGATCATGAGTCTCAAGTAACACGATTCTCACTCTGTTAGTGTGCCTTTGTTTTTGCTTTACCTTTTGTAATTGTGTATGTGTTAATTTATTTGATCATCCCACCCACGCCCTAACACCTGACACTGGGGCCCACACACACTCAGCAGGGCCAGACAACCTTGGACGCACACTGTGTTTATCCTCCACACCAGCCTTGGTGGAGTTAAAACTGTTTGAACAGCAGATTCTCCTCAGCGTCCTTCCAATATTCATGGATTCAGGACTCCCTCATTTATTCACAGATGATGAATGCAAATGAGAAGTATCTTTATGTAACTGACCTACTGTATAATGTATGGAGGGAATGTAACTCAGCAGAACAAGCACTGGCTGAGAGCTTCACAAATTAGTGCATTCATACAGAGGATTCATATCTCACTTTGTCCTGCTTCTCATCTCTCTTTTCATGTCTTGTTGTCTGCATGTACTATATGTTCCTCCCCTTCTCCCTTTCAATTATCTTTTCCTCCTGTCATCTACTGTATACACTGCTCCTGCTCAGGTGAAAAATGTGCTGTTATGTTGAAGTCCATTGGGAAATGACCTCCACCATTTACAAAACCTGCATTACCATTTTCTTTGCTTGTTAGCAGAATATCTCAAAAACTAGTAAATAGATTTCAGTATAATTTGATCTAATAAAGAAGTGAAGGATTTAGCCCCATCCTCATCGCTTCTCTTCCTTCTTTCCTGCAGGGGAAGGAGCTTTTATCCCAGAAGATCCCAGTGTGGCAGCAGGCGTGTGCCGAGCCCAACAAACTGCCAGATCGTGCCATGTTTCTGGCCCAGCAGATGAGCGGTGCAGTGGGCACCATGCCTCCCGGTGCTCATCATCCAGGCATGCCCATCTCTGAACCTATCCCTGGTGCTAAACCCCTGCCAGTACCTCCAGAACTGGCAGCCCTCAGGGCCAGTGGGGGTATGGGACAGCAGGTCGGTTTCTCATCATCCTTCAGTCTACCTGAGGCCTGTGCACTGTGCACTATTTATAGCCTTTTAATATGAGAACAGTGTTTGATAGAAAGAGCAGTGGTAGCGAATGGTGTTGTCCATGGGCTACTGCAGTGTGTCTTTGGATTTTGTGTTTCTCAAATGCTTGATACACATTTGAACTTCTATGCTTTAAGGGTCATCATTGACATAATGCTTTCCTTTGTTCTAACTTTAGTTTTAGATTTAAGCTTAGAATCAGATTTAGGCTAAGTTATCCCCAAAAAGTCCTGAGGAAAGTGAGACCAAGTGAAACCAAGGTGTCCACAATTACCAATTATAGCCACTTTTCAAGTGTTTTCACTGTCAAACTCAAAGCGGCCCTCACAAAGATGGAAGCACGAACGTACACAGCTACAAACACATGTAAGTGTTGTCTAATGACCCTTAATAAGGACCTGGAGTGTGTCGAGGGTTGTTGCCCCCGGATTTGGCTGCTGTGTGATGGAAACCCTCTGGTGAATGCAAATGACATAGTTAGTGAACCATGCTAATTAGCTTGTTGCACAGAAGAGGCTTAAATTCCACATGTCCTCTGGCTCTTCTACACCCTGGCCCCTCCTCCTGCAGGCCTGGTTACTGGAAAAGAAAAAATTGGAATATTTACATGAAAGTGTCTCAGTTTTGCCCGAGCATCTCATTAAAAACTGTGGTGCACATTCAGAGGCGTTTTATGTTCCCAGATTAAACACACTTTGAAATTCTTTGCGTTCTCCCTCTAGCGATTCCATATGTTTATCTTTAAACCAACATACAACATCAAATGTGGCCTTTTCATTAATCAGCATTTCCTGACCCAGATCCACTCTCCACCGTCTTCATTATTATTAATGACCTGCAAGATGTTATGTAACAGCTTTGGGTGATGTAAAGAGAGAAAGACTTTGTGTTTTAATTGCCTGTGTGCAAATTTCTTTATCTTCACAGAGGCTGATGGGAGGTGTTGAAGGAGGGATGCCAGTGATGAACGGTACGGCCGGTGCCCACGGAGGAGAAGACTACCAGCAGTGGATGGAGGCCAAGGTGGCCCAGGGCAAGGCCTCACCCCAGACCCAGCGGCACGGAGGGGAGGTCTATTCCAACACCCTGCCTGTGCGCAAAGCCGCCCCAGCCAAGAGCAAGACCATGCTGAGTAAGGACACACACAGTGCACTAATGTCCAACTGTGCTCTAAATGTAACCTCTCTTTCAAAGTTGTGAGGCAGCTGAAGAGAAACTTCCAAGATTGTCTTTTTGTCCCATTGATGAATATGTGATGTTCTGTCTGCTGGATGTGTAAAGAGACAATCTGCTGGCTTTAACGACTTTGATCCAATAATACGTCAGGGCTGTGGGTATGCCAGACAGTTGTGGAGGAAAACTCTTTTAATGCCCCTTTTAACTTGGTACTCAGTATACTTTTTATCAGAGCAAGTGCACTATATTATAGTGTATTTATTGGAAAGTATTATTGAATCTCAAAAATAGATCCCAATAAAGAAATCATGGAATGCATGTGCGTCAATGTTACATGCAACCTCTATAACACTTTTAATAAAAAAGAGGCCAAAGCAAGTGGGAATAGAAGGAGACGTAATATTAAAAATGAGGAATAGAGATCACGAGTAAAAATAGATGTAGGACAGAAACAGGTTTCACAAAAAATTTCAAGAGAAAGCTGTTCTAGTAAATTACAATAGACAAGTGACCTTAACTGGTTTGTAGAGACACAGTTGCTACGCACCATGTCCTACACCAGCCAGTCAACACCCCCCCCCCCCACTCTTGTATTTGTACCAGCTGAGACCCGTACACTGCCCCGGTCCAGCTCCATGGCTGCAGGGCTGGAGAGAAATGGGAGAACTCGTGTCCAGGCCATCTTCTCCCACGCAGCCGGAGACAACAGCACCCTGCTCAGCTTCTCTGAGGGCGATATAATAACCCTGCTGGTCCCTGAGGCCCGCGACGGGTGGCACTATGGAGAGAATGAGAAGACGAGGATGTGAGTGTAACTCATGTATTCAAAGAAAAATTCAACTTGCCTTGTCTGATTATTGCATCGTGTTTACAGTCTGATTTTTGTTTGCCTGCCTGTCTGATACTTAGTGTTGCTCAGAATAGTTAAAAAACTGCTCAACAGACTTTAGTTGCATCTGGTGGAAAGTAAGAGCTTTGGCAGAGGAACCAGGGATTATTTTTTTTGGTGCAGATGCTGCAACTGTTTATGTAGAAAGCTCTTAAAGTAGATACAAAATAATAGACCCACATAAAAGGATTTAATTTTTTTTTAACACAAAATGTTTGACACTTGGTAGATTTCATTAAATCCTCACTTTGTTTGGTATATAAAAGTTTTCAGTGAGCCCAAAAAGTTACTAGTTTGTTTTTTGTGTGGTTAATATCTGGTGCCACCTCTTCCAGGCGCGGCTGGTTTCCCTTCTCATACACAAGGGTGATCTCTGATGGTGATGGTGACTCCATGAGGCAACTTCGAGTACACAAGTAGGTATTTAGATGTTTGGGAGATTAAATAAGTTGTTACTTTATGAAACAAGCCAACCAAATGTTGGTAAATGTTGTGAAATTGAACTGATATATTAGCCACTGATGGCTCCCCTGCTGATCTTCCCCATAAACACCCACAAACAACAAACATTTGTTCCTGATTGGCCCCTGGGAGCAACGCCATGGGGAATGGCATGTTTACTGTTTCCTCATTTTCTGTGCTCCTGTGTTTCAAGCCTCCACCATGGGAAGAGCAGCAGCACAGGCAACCTTCTAGAGAGAGAGGACATGGCTCTCCCTGTCCCTGATTACGGCATCCACTCCCGTATGGCGGCACAGAGTGCTGCTGCGATGCATGGCAGACAGCAACGCCCCTACAGCGTGGCGGTGCCAGGCTTCTCACAGGTGGGGGGCCTGCAAAACAACCATACATACACACATACACACTTACACACACTGGTATCTACCCACACAAGTTCACACATGACACATGAGCTGAGCCATCGCATGAAACTTGGCAAAGATCTACGCTTGTCTGTCTGAGAAACTTTGGAGGTAGCTTTTCCCTGCGTGCTGCTGACCTGAGGTGCAGTACAGGAATAGCTTTACTTTGACAGGCTGTCTCTTACTTTACCAGGACTGAGCGTTCTCTTGTGCTACAGCTCGAAGAGAACGCTCAGGTACATTAGCTTATATGAACGCAGAAATCAGTTCTACTTCACTTCACACGTTGCTGTTTATGGAGGGTTGAGTGTAAGAGGTGGCACAGCTCAGACTGAAGAATCCCACCTCTGCGCCTGGCTGCCTCTGTCTCTGAGGGAAGTCCGTCTGACAGGCATCCGTTGATAAGAGGGTGAGGTTCACCCAGCTGAAGGAAGGAAAGAGGAGGGAGAGAGAAGGGAGAGAGAAGGCAGCAATGGTGATGAGGGAGGGGGTAAATTTTTCTGAAGGCAAAATCAGAAGTAGTCTTACACAACACTAAACCCTTCTCCATCAGCCCAGCTTCCATCCTACGCTTCACCTGGAACATTACACGTGGGCGATGCTTAATTGCTCAGCAGTCATGTAACAACTTAAACAGTTATTTCCGCCTCACAGCATTTAGGGATGGAAACATCACTGCTGACATTTAAGGAGAGCTCCGTTCTGTCCACTGATTGGATGATTTGTGGGCCAAAAGACAAAGCCATTTGGTTAACAACAGGCTTAACTTGATAAATGAAAGGTTTTGTAGATAGTTACACACATCTGTGGATTCAAAAGACATTTAGGAGCTGTTTCACATCAGATAATAGCCACTAAAATCCTGTTTCAACACACACATTTAAACCTCTACACAAACCTACAAATCACCAAACTAAAACCACACATTCAAAAAGGGCAATAAGGTATCAGCTTGGAGAGAACGGTATACTGGGAGCAGAGACCTCAGGCAGAGAAATCACATGAACATCATAAGTTTGTTTCTCTGCCTTTCATTGAGAGACACAGCTTAATTTCATGTTAACTGCATCAGTCTTGATATCCAGCTGAGGCTGCTGTAGGAAGGCTGTTTACAGTTACAGCTGAGATGTCGCAGTATCTCTTCCACCACATCTCTTTACTGCCATCTGCTGCTGTCTGCTGTGCTTATTGCAATGCTCCACCGACAGTTTTAAAAGCATTCATTATGTTGGTGCAGAATAAAATTCTCTGGCTAATTCTCTCCTCTCTTGTTTTTTGTATTTGCAGCAAGGAGTTGAAGAGTATGAGCCCCGCTTCCCCACAAGGTAAGAACCACTTGACGCAGTTAATATTTTCATTTTTGGATTTATACTTCCAGTTCCAGTTCAGTCAGTTCAAGCAGAATATCAAAATTCAAATATGTAGGCAGTTTCCATTGGAAGTGTTAGTGGGTAGAAAGCCAAGGGATTGTGTCCTTTAGGCTGAATGCTGGGATCTTCCATGCTCTATTCTGGTGAAACTCCTTTCTGGGAGAATGAACTGACTGAACTTAACCATGTCGAAGCAGCTGAAGACGGAGAGTTGAGGGATTGGGACGTTTTAAAGTCCAGACCTGCAAACACACAACCAGCAGGACACACCTCATTTCTGTTTCATGTCGTTTTGTGTTCTTTTATGTTTCCATTCTGTTCTGTTTACAGTTGTTTGAGAAGATACAATAAGTGATAATGTCATGTGGTGTTAAGAGCATAGTGGTTACCCAAGACAGCTGGTTACACGAGTGATCCATTTCAACCTATATAGAGCCATTAGAAATAGTTGCTTGTTCTTTTATATAGTAAAAATAGTTGATATTTTAAGGCATGTTATTGATTAATTTGTTTTATGTGTTAAGCTTAAGTTGATTTAAGTTTTCTTTATGTTCATTAAAATCAAAACTGGCACGCTTTGACCTCCCAGCTCCTCTCCATGCCCCCCATGCACCATGCAGCCCCAGTAGTGCTTCCACCTGCTAACTGCACCCACCCAATCCCTAATAAGCTCACCCTGCTTCAACCTCTTCTCATTCAAAGTTAATTTCATTAAAACCACCCCTTATAGCACAGGAAGTTAAGAGTCAGTTCAAATCAAGCTCAGCTCAGTTTAGACTGTTCAGGGGGGTTTATTTCTCATGAGGGTAGACGTGGTTTCTGCCTCTCCATGTGTCCTGGTTGTGTTTGCTGCTGTTTTGCTGAGCCAGCCCACCTGGAAGCCTCTCCCTCTCTTTGTCCACAGTTCCACAGAGGGCAAATTGATTTCGACAGTGTGAGGACAGACAGACAAACAGGCACAGACTCAGCCAGACGATGCAATAGGACAGGCACCTCGCTGCCCCTCAACCAACCCCTTCCCCTCATCCTTACCTCCTGTTTCCCGCCTCCCTACCGCCTTCTTACGGCAATAAACTCTTTCCTAAGCCGATCAATGTAAGGAAGAGGCTTGGGTCTATATCTTTTCCCCTCTCTGATCTCCCGCCTTTTCCCCCTTATCCTGCCTTGTGCTGTCTAACTGGCCGGTAGCCACACCGGGCCGCTGGTGAAGCCTCGGTGCACAACCACGCCAAGCCAAACCAGAACAAAACGGACTCTGTGCTATCCGAACATTCAGAATCAATGTGATGGACATTTTCTCTGAGGAAAATGTATCTTTTGCTTGTCTTTCATGCATGTACATTTCTTTTATATATCGCTGGGGATTATCTTTCCCCACCAGAGGAAGCTGATTTTCTCAAATGTCCGTGCTCCATCAGAATGACAATGTAAAGGGTATGTAAATCAGGGTGTAAAATTAAAGTTGTTGATCCCAAAGGGGATTTTCATGATGTAAAAACGACATTACAATCAATACTTTTACTGGGTCTTTCAGTATTTAACAATAATTTTACCTTTTCATGCTGTGAGGTTTTGTATTCCTCTGAGATAAGAGGCTATGTATCACGAGTAGTGAACAGCTAATGTAAATGTTTTAACTTATGGAGCAGAGACAATGCGATGGGAGTGTTTACTGTACATAAATGTGCCATAAAGAAGTGCTTGTCATACAGTATCTATGATCAGTTCATAAAGAAACGCACCTTATAAAAGTAATAGTCTATATTTCTGATCTTCTGTGAACAAACTTATTGTAACGTTTTCAGTATCAACCTTCAAACTTGTTCTCCAGCATCTTTATGGAGGGACACTGCTCAGACACACAAACCCTGGTGCTTGGGGTCCTTCATCTATCTATTGTGGTGTGTGAATATCATACCAAGGCTGAATGGGGTCAACTAACCCTCATTCCTGACAGACATACACGGCTCTGAGTTGGTTTAGTACTGAAACTATTAGTTCATTGGCTGATTGAGTGAAACTTGTAATAATTGGTTAAGTTCTTACCTGATTTACCAGACAGAAATGTCAAACATTCAAATGTGAGAATATGCTGCTTTTGTTCTGTTTTATATCATTGTAAATTGAATCTATTTTGAGTTTTAGACTTTTGGTCTGTATATTTATTATTTTTGAAACAGTAATCAGTTGATCAATTCCCAAAAAAAGAATCAATAATTGCAGCCCAAGGCAGGTGGACTGTCGTTCATGCATGAAAGAAAAGACAATTGGTACCTTTGTTTGACTCAGTGCAAACATTTTAAAATTCTTCTCTATCAAATAAGGCCTCAGCAGTATTGTGATTCTGAAACAGGGTATTTGGTGTCGAAGTGGTGTAACTGTGCCACATTTATCCAGTGTACAGATTTATGGCACAGCCTCTCTGCAGCCTTGAAGGGGAGAGGAGTTCATTTGATGTTGAAACCCCATTCAGCCTTCTTGTACTCTGGTCTTTGCAAATAAAGGCGTGAGTTTAAAACCTCAGTGAGTGAAAAACATCATGTTTTGACGATTGAAGAACTGTTTGTTGATTCTCTCTGTGCTTAATAAAGAAGCTGGTCTGCTTGTCTGTATGTCGGTACAATTAGTTCCTGTCCATACTAACCACTGTCCCTCTGTTGACATCTGATGTCTACTAACTAGCTCACTAGGAACTGGTCTCGTTAAAAAGAATCTCATCCCAGCACTGTCTTTACCAAGAAGAGGTGAACATTTACACAGTGCACCTCTCCCATGCCTCCTGCTCTGCAAAAATGTCTGTCTTTACCAAATATTTAATGTGATCAATTATTTAAAGAGTAAAATTTTTTTTCCCTTTAAATTAGTTTTTTTTTAAAAAGTGGTGCAGATACTGTCAGTTATTTCTAACGAGATTTTTCAGTTTCACTTTACAGATCCTGTGTGGTTTTTACTTTCCCTAAGAAAAATATTTGAAGACTTAATTGGAGACGAGTCAGGATGGACTTTTTTGCATTGTAGAAATGTTGTCCTTGCTGCATTTGTCTGCTGACTCTCCTCTCCGTTCGTCTGTGACCTAACACTTGTCTTCCCCCTCAGCTTTGCCAACCCTCCTTTTTTCCATCTCTGTTTTGATTAATTTAGAGACAAAAGTCGAGTGCAAACGACTGGAAGCTGCCAGTGTTTCTTCTTTCTCCACTAAAATAAGCCCAAGGTATGACTGCCATCGATGCAGAGATAGCACACCAATCACCTGTGGCCAAATAACTTGTGCATCAACTGATGCGCTTTTATTTTGAGGAGTTTTGTTGTGAAAGAAAAAAATCTAAATATTGTACAGAGAATTTATGGGTATGCATGCTTTGGGGGCACCAAAAAGTGTAAAATTGATGACCTCAAATGTATGGTCAATTTCTAAGACTAAAGTATAAAATAAATTTATTCAGCTGGACATTTTTGTTGTTTCCATTGGTTTATTTTTATCCAGAGGTCTTTTTCATTCTGAGAGACAGGAAGAATTAAGCCTTTGAAAATTACTTTTTTTTAAAAGTAATTTTTGTCTCCAAATTACATGTCGTCTTCAAAGACCGAATGTGTTTCCTTCTACTTCTTTTTCAGCTTGTAAAACTAATTGTGTTTATTTTAGAGTACTCTACAGCCGTTTACACTTAATGAAACTCTGATCTTACTTTTGTGGCAGCGTCAAATGCCTGAGAAACATGAACACTCCTTTCTCGTAGCTAACAAAATGCAGATCATCCTCTTGCTTTAACGCATTAACCAGCGGCTCTTTGTGCACATTTGATGTTGCTTCACATATCGACATTTCTGGAACTGCGACGGTTCCCATCATAACCTCCCACCATCCTTGTTGCATGTACAGTACAGTGTGTGTGTGTGTGTGTGTGTGTGTGTGTGTTAAGTGCACAGTAGTATTTCCACTGCATCCTACCTGCCCTGACCTGCCAATGCCATACACCCACTGGCCTGCTCCTCCTGCTGCTAGCAAAGGTACCTTTTTCAACTCAACTGTGTGTATTTGTGTGTCCTAATCACAGCATATTCATTTTCGAGTGTCAAAGTCACTGTGTTGTGGTTTCTTTGCCTGTCTGTGTGCCTGCCTGTTTTATTTTGGTTTCCTTTGTTCTAATATAAATGCATTCAGAACATTTTCAGACCTCTTCACTTTTTAAAAATGTATTTATTTTTATCTTGCAGCTGAAAATGTTGCCTGCGCAAGTTCTCATTGATCCAGGTCATCGTATGCTAAGGGTTGATTGAAGGCAACTGGACTTCTGTTAAGCTTGAAGACGTTTCACCTCTCATCCGAGAAGCTTCTTCAGTTCTAGAGAGTTAGAGAGTCCAAACATTTAAACTCATCCCTATCCCACCTAGTGGGTGGTACCTCTGGGAGCAATTGAAACCACTTGGTGGAACGTTCACACCTCGGGTGGCACCTGCTGGGCTTTCTCTTTTCCTTTCGTTGTGGTGGGGATGTTTTCTGCCTGATGGTGTAGGGTTCTGATAGGTTTGTGTTCTAGTGGATGATGGGAGTGGAAAAGGAGGTACTGGTCTGTTTGTGTCGGTTTCCGGTAGATTTCAACATTGAGCCTCCCATCATTTTCCACGTGCACACCACAGTCCAGAAAAGGAAGTTGGTTGTCCTTTGTTTTCTCCCTAGTGAACTTCATGTTGTCATTCACAGAGTTAATGTGTTTAGTGAAAGCCTCCACTTCTTGGGATTTGATGTTGACCCAAGTGTCATCCATGTATCTGAACCAATGGGTTGGAGTGGAACCCTTGAAGGAGTTCAGAGCTCTGCTCTCCACTTGCTCCATGTATAGGTTGGCCACAATAGGTGATACCGGGGAACCCATGGTGCAGCTGTGTTTCTGTCTGTAAAAGCCTTCATTGTATTTGAAGTAGGTTGTGGAGAGGCAGAGGTCTAAAGGGCTGCAGATCTGGTCCAGTGTGAGATTGGTACGGTCGTTGAGGGAGTGGTCTTCCACAAACCTAGAACAGAAGCCAGGTACGTGGCTATGTTGTAGGTCACAAAAGTGTGGACAGGGTTTGGTTGGTTTTGTTGATCTTATCCTGTAGTGCATCAATCGTGAAATAGACCTGTCTAAGTCCAGTTGAAGTCCAGTTGCTTTCAATCAACCCTCTTGGGAGCTGAAATTGTTATAATGACAAAGTCAAAACAAAATTTGGAATTGTTTGCAAATTTATTAAAAAAAAGAAAAACTGGAATACGACAAGTTTTGTTTCCACTTTGTCATTATGGGGCACTGAGATTGATGAGGGGGGAAATGGATTTAAATGATTTTAGCATAAATGAAAGGGTCTGAATACTTTCTGAATGTACTGTGAATATATTTGGGTCATAATTTACATGTTGACACACAGCAGTGGTGAGTTTGTAGAGTCCTGATGTTTGTGTTTTGTGGATGTATTTATGTAAATGTTTAATAACATTAAATTATTACAATAATTTTAGATATATAAATAGATTTACCATGAACAAAACAGACCATCATTGAGTCTGACTGGCAGCCTCAACAGTCAGCCTCAACTCTGCATTCTGTATGTTATGCATCACTGTCACTGGTGAAGGAAACATTCAGATCATCGCATTGGAAAAATATTTCCTGCTTAATCAGTTGTGATCAGTCGATCACATGCTGCTGCTGCCTTTTCTTCTCACTAAAACTCTTTGGATAATTTTAATAATAATAATTTTACTTTACAAATTATTCAAAGAGTGAGATTATTTATTTTAAAGCCTCTACAGATGTTTTCTCTTGGTTTAGCTGATTAGGTGTCTGATCCAGGTACCGGGACATGTACAAACATATTCAAACTTGATCGTCTCCTTCACTTTCAGTTTATGTAGTTTGATGACACCATGTAATCCCCGCGCAGCAGCTTTAATCAATGGAAGGGACTATATAAGCAGGATAACTGAAAACTGTGAATGTTCCTCAGACATTTTGGGTCAACAGTTATACACTGATTTATCTCATAGTGAAATTAAACTCAAAATCTCAGCAGTTATCTGTAGCTCCTGTAACAGTGGAGTAAAAGTTCAATATTTCTGAAAAGTTGTACTTAAGAAGAGGCTTCCAGTCATCTCAGTCATGGTCTAATTCATTTCCATCATAAATCCTGCAGTGCTCCTTTAATAATGCTGACAGCTTGTGTTAATAGTAGTTAAATATACATACTGTTTTTAATGTAAAGCTGGGTAAGAACTGATAGTGTATATAATAATTCTGCACTGCCATGTATTATATTTGAATATAAGATGTCACTGGGTATTTGGGAAGATCCTGGATGTTAACATACAGGGACTGTCTCTGCCTTTCAGTACAGGGCCTGATTACGCCCGCTTTTGAGTGACCAAAACCCATCGTAAGTTTCTGACCTTGGGTCTTCAGGGTCTTAATGCAACCACTTCCTCCTTCAGTTTTTCATTGTCACTAAAAACTGCTTCATTGTCATGTCTGCTCTGGGTGTTGTAGAATGGTTTCTGGTTTATTTCACTGTGTTTTGTGTATTTTTTTTTCTTTTACGTGATGTGACTGCATACTGACTCCATCCACTGACTGTGGGGCATGATACTTGTACATTTTTGTTTGCATGGCTCATCACACTTTTATTCACTTGACTACTTTTTTTCCAACTTCACTGTTGCTGAAAAGGAACAGAGTCATCCTGTGCTGTCTGTGATTTTTTGTGACAGTCTTTCCAATTTGATGCATGATCTGCGTTACATTTTATCTAATAACAAATAAGCAGAATGTTTTTCGACTTGTATTTTTCATTTACTTTTCCCAGCAATGATCCACCCTTTGAGCCGGCCGTGGAGGCCCCAGCCAAACCGCCCCTTTCCGATGATGAGGAGGAAGTCGAGGATGATCACATTGATGAAGCTCACTATGACTCCTTGGAGAAGGCCTCGACTCACCCAGACGACTACTGAGCTCTCCCTCAGTTTGAACCAGCTGTAGGTGGATCACTGGTGCACAACTGCACCATCTCCCCTCAGCAGTAAAGCTCTGATTCAGCCACATTATTACATAGTGCTGCTAAATAATAAGAATTAAAAATGACCAGCAAATGAACTGCTACACAACAATTCACATTTACAGTAATCTCTGAATTAGTTAAGAGATCATGTAAATAAGAGCTAGAATTGATTGCATTTGATCTTCTAGCATAGAAAGCACATTGACAGCCAGAAATCAGGCTTTTCTCTTGATTCTGTAGTTGTATTTCTCACAGTTTTGGGTCATGGTGATGGCCAGAAGTGGAGATGTTGCATTATTCTCACTTTTAGAACATAAAAGGAGCATGTGGTGTGAGAAGGATAAGAATGTGTGTTCACCCGTGTGACTCATTTTCAAAGCCTGAATTATTGCCTCTGACATTTTGTCACTACCCAAAGACTGATGACTGGCTCCATCCACTGCAGACTCACAGGGTCTGTATCTGGTCTGTGAAGTCACCTGAAGAATTCTTTGTGCTTTTAAAACTCAGCTTTCTTGTTCCTGCCTTGTCAGCAAAAGGGCTTTAACACTGGTAAGCTAAGCTACACTTCTCATCACGTGTCACACCTTTTGGCCTCGCCTGTTAATACTGCCTTCTCAAGGGGCAGGTATGTGTTTGTCAAAAAACTGACAGAAACAGAAATGTCTGTTATTCGTCTGAACAAAGGTGGATAATCTAAAGTACGACAGGTCAGACGTTTCAGTAAGACGATGGGGAGAAAAAAAAAACTGAATCACACCAGAGAAAATAGACTAGACAGAAAATCAACAGTATCTGTGGAACAAATCTGAGTTGAGCGATAGCTTCAAAACTGATAAGCACACTACTCATAGTACTGTATCTTCAATTTATTCTATACTCACAAGAAATCTTATATTCTGTAATATTAGTTAAAAGCAGCGCTGCAGGTGTTTGTACCTACAGTAATGATGTACTGTACTGGTTCTCAGATTTCATTGATTCATTTTTGAATAATATTATTCTTGTGAACAAGCAGTTTGTAAGATCTTCTAAAAGCAACATTAATACAATCAACAGGAGTTGTGATTGTGACTGCATTTTGTTTAAGATAACTGTGACTGTGATGAGAGAAACAGAGTTACACTAATATAGGCCATTATCGGTTGGTCTGAGCTGATATTGGATTTTCTTTAAAATCAAAGGTATAAGAAAACCTGCAGTAAGCTTTATCTTTATTTGCACAGGGTTTGAGATCGTTTCTGAGTTTTCTGCCTCCACATTCTTTTAAATTTAATTTTTTGTTTTGCTATGAAATGAAATTCCATTTACCTTAATGATTACAGGGGTGCAGGTTGAAATCAGAGCCAGGCAGTTTATCTCAAAACCTGGACGACTGTCTGCTTTGCGAACTATAGGTAAGTGAGAAAATCTGTTCTTTCATTTACTGTCAGCCTGATGGAGGCACAGTTATGCAACGTAATGTTGTATTGATTTTTAACTTTTGGCTGAGAGTTTTAGTTTCCCTCTAATTTCTCTGCACAACCCATAAAATAAGGACAAATTTTTAAAAATGTACATGGTTATAAAAATGATTCAGAAATTTAAAAGTAGGAGCTGAATGAATATTTGCTGCATACTTCCAGTGTTGGCAGTGTAAAGTTTTCGTTTTACAAAACTTTCGCAACTTGCTTTGCAGAAAAGACACTGTCATTCTTTAAGTGAAATGTACCTTAGTTTTTTTTTTTTCCTCAATTCATCTCATTACAATCAGTTTCTACTCATGAACAGTTAGTGCTTCATTAGGTTCAGGATATTTAGAGCAAACACTTTAAACCTTGTGTGGAGGCAAAGTATGAAAGCAATGGTCTCTATGGGATGAAGGGTTCAAGTCTGTTAACATCAGACCGACCACATCCATCATCATGGCCAGGTGACCTCCAGTAACAATGACTACACCTAACGGTAAGCGCGTGGTCTGAAGCAGGTGGAGCCAGTGAACTTAGGACGCGTTTTACGGCGGAGAAAAGGTCGCAGCGTCAGGCGCGTTGTTCACAGGGGTTGTACTTAATTAATCACGGGTGTGTTTTGGGCGTAACATGCAATAAACCAATCACAGTGCATATCCACAAATGAGTATATTTAATGTTACCATGAAGCCTTTGCATGTTTCTGCACTGCTGCGCGTCCCTGTGTGTGTAACTAGTAGAGTGTGGAGGAAACGAGTTGCCAGCAACGCGCACATACAAAAGCCACAACACAAACGCAAAAGCCTCACAACGGAAGATTTTCCTTTCTGGCTACGAAGCGGAAGAGGAGGAGAAGGAAGACTTAACTTCCATTGTGCGGCTTTTGCATGTGTGTTGTGGCTTTTGCATTTGCGTAGCCTTTCTCGGCCACCGTAGATATCAGCAGCTTAACCCCTAAAACACTGGTATTTAAACTGATAAAACCTTTATTGGTGTAACTCTAAGTGATGTATGAAGTATGTATGACACTCAAAGCTGTATCCTTATGTGGTATGATGGCAAACACAGTGTCTGTTTTACAATTTGATTTTGACAATAAAGAATCGAGCATTTACCCACAGTGTTCTGTACATGTCTTGTATGCACTGCAATGCTGGGATCACACTCCACAATATTATTGTCTTTAAAATAGTCTCTGTGTCAGATCAAGTGATCATAGTCATAAATTCTTGCAGACTCCTGAGAGACTTGTCAAATTGGACATCGGACCCGGTCTTAGCTGGGGGATCAGGAAGGAGGTGCCAGGAACCAAATTTAAAAATTATAGCCTCTAAAAAAAAGATTCCAAGGTGAATTCTGCTCTCTCCTGATGCAAACACAGAATAGTCTCTGTTGAAAGAAAATTAACAAAAGGCCAAAAAAAAGACATCTTAAGATGTGTAAAACAGACTTTATTTATATTTGATAGAAGGTACAGAAAGTAATGATGTGACCAGGTCAGTGTGGGGGCACATATTACTGACAGTATCCCGAACCAAAATCTCTACACGTTTTTCACCATCAGTTCCCGGCCAAAGCTGCTGTCGTGTTCCTCCTCTCTGCCACCATTTTAGGGTAAAAACACCACCTACTGTACTTGCCCCTGGACCACAACATAACACCTCTTTGGCAACAATAAACAGAAGAGATGACTTTTTTTTTTTTAAACTTTCCCACCTTCATAGGTACAGTAAATCAATCCTCTTAAAAGTATTATTGTCGAAATACAAAAATATTACGGACAGTGGTTTAGAGGGTTTCTATGCTGCTAACTCTTACAGAATAATATAGCCTTGGAAGGCAAACTAACACTCAGACTTTGCATGTTGATCACAGGGCGTTTTGAAAAGTGACATCCTGCTTCTTCGGCGCTTCAGAGCCGACAGCTCTGAAACAGCAGCCAAACAACCACACCTTCCCACCTTCCCTTTAATTTCCTAACATTTACACACACAGAAAGCAAAGCATTGTAAGAAGTCACGATCCTGACATCAACTCTCCATCACCTTTCAACCACCTGGTCAGACAAATTAGACCTAACATTGAACTTGGTCTGTCCCACCTAAAAGGATCATGGCTCAACAAGTTTAAGTTTTTAAATATTTAATCCAAACTTTTAAGTTCTATGAAATGTTATTCTAATTGTTTCAATGTGCTGCGCACTTGTCTTCCTTTTTTAAAAATAAATAATCCAAATTATACTTAATTAGGATAAACCTTTTTCCCAACAGTTCAGCTTCTAACAGAATCATAATATAAAACTGCTCCAAACAAGCTCATTGTAGCCAGTGTACAGCAACAGTGTCAGTAACAGTAAAGTCAGGCATTCATTCTCATTTCTCTTACAAACAGATAAAATGGTAGAGATGGGCTGAAGCTAAGCAATACTGGATGTATAATGATTTACATATGTAAAAATCCCATTTGTTCAGACAACCTCTGTGCAGACAAAAATAGAATTTCACAGCCTTTAAATACTGTTGGGCAGGTTTGTATTTTGAAATACTGGCCTGTTGTGTTGGGCATTATTACGAAACATACAATATGGATGTTGAAGATTTATTTGTACCAAGTTATTTGTCCCTTTAATATCTCTGACTGTATTAGTCCTTGTGGATATTGTTGCAAATGAACTAGCATTGCTGCTTTCTGGCATTATTGGATTTACAGGGTTTTTTTTTTGTGTTGCATCAATGTGATGAAGTACTTTGATTTGTCAGATATGTAATTTGACTGGAGTCATCAAAAACAGACATTATATTGGTTTCTTAACTGAAGTTCAGGAAATGTACCATGTCAAGATGCACTGTATATCACTATTGTAATGTAGTATTACACATACTGTGATGAAGATTTCATCTGTATTGCCAGGACTGCTGGCCCATGTCATTACTGGAGAACAAGTGTCTTTGTAACAGTCCAAATACTGAATATCTCCTTTTGCTGCCAATTTGTTGGCAGCAACATGGAAATGGATTTCCATGACCATGTGTTTCTGTCTCTGCTCCAAAACAGAAAACAAAAACACTGTCCCTATTTGTCTCTAAGAAAAAAAAAATCTTGTACTGTTTTCTAGTTACTTGAAACCATGCATTGTTTTATTTGAAAAATATGTTAAACCTTGAAATATTGAACTACCTCCTTCACTTCTTATTATATTGACAGAGCCTAATTTTCATCAAAGAAGGGCTGGTTGTGTTGGTAGTGCTGGCACTCAGTTTGGTTGAGAGGATGAGCCACATATTCATATAAAACAGTACAGTAGTGATCCTGATGCAAAAAAAAAAAGAAAAAGTCACAAAATTTCAGGTTGCCGGGGTTCAATCAGCTGTTTCCACAAAAAACATTCTGTAACCGACAGGAGCCATTAAAATTCCCTTTGCTTCCTTCTGTCACACTGGCATGTTCTTTGTCTCTGAACAAACCCAAATTTTAACATTATATTACTTGTGATACCTCAAGGATTCTCATTGATATTCATTAAAACAAGTAAAGCAGTTTCCAAAAAAGTACAAAGTCTGTGGAGCTGTACAGTCTTGTTCAAAGTGCTGATCCTCGAAAAGCCAAAAAGTTGATGTAGTGTCTTTTACTCTGCAACAGTTTCCACAACAGTTAAACTGTCCAGGTGGTTCCACACTCATCAATGCTCCCTATCATAAATTAAGAAGTGAAAGAGGTGGCAAATGTGATGCTCTCCAAAGGCCTGTCCTTCCATTTTGTCTCTGTAATCTGAAACATATGCAGAATCCAGCACACGTTTCCCCTGCTTTCATAGATTCTTTACATCAGACACACAGTATATATTACTATTCTGTAAATTGTATATATTAACCATACTCTTTTCAGTATTCTAAACAGCTTATGTCAGTCCTACATTGTGGTAAGACAGACTTTTCAAAAGTGTCCACAGGCGGTAAGAGGCACTGTCTTGTGTTTTGAAAACCTGACGTTAAAAAATAAATCAGAAGTCATGCTAGTAGGCCAAGTTGATGTCAGAGAGAGGCAGTAAGAGGCAGCTCGTTACTCTTTCTCCCCGTCCTCGCTGCTTCCTGCAAAAGACAAAATGAGGCAGAAAGGATTAATGTTTGTAAGTACAATTACAGCCTGTTAAAATGTCAATTGATTTCTAAGAAATTTGGCCCAAAAGTGTGTTATCTCCTTAGTGTGGTACATTTTACTTTAATTCTTTGGCAATATGTTGTAGCCAACAACATATTGAGGAGGTTTATTTAATATTCAGATACTGTCTGTTTATAGATAACATTATTATTTGAAGTACCTGAAAGATGAACAATGAGCTCCTTAATTTTGATCAGAACATTTTCACATGTCCACGGAAAGAAATATCATCTCAGTAACTGTTTCACTGCACCTTTAGGTCAGTGCTGTGACCAAATACTCCAACTAATACAGGTAACAGAATTTAATTTCTTTTAGTTATTAGTCCAGAGCTCTAGTTTATACCGATTTAAGTGTTTCAGAAAACCAGCATTAACTTTTTTTCCTCGCAAACATTCTTTCAGTCCCTTAGTTTTGCTATGAAAACAGATACCTTACATACCTTAAACATGATGTGCTTCCCAGTTTTAGTCCCAGAAAATTACATTTTTCTTTTAATCTATGTTTAACAAAAGTCAGTAAAATCTCATTCCTGATCAAAAATATAATTCTGTACAGATGAGCTGTTATCCGGAGGGGACCCACCTCCTGCTGAGTCCATATCAGAGTCAGAGATGTGAGTGATGGAAAAACGGGACATGTTGGAGGGGGAGACAGTGAAGCGGGAGTACTGCACGGCTGGTTTGGTGTCCGGGGCCTTGGGGATGGAGCGGGTAGGAGGAGAGTCAGAGGATGCTGAAGATGTTGGTAGAGGCAGCAGGGGAAAGTCATCCTCCCACTCATACCCTGCACCTGAGAGAAGACAGTGAGTACATGGTTTCTCAATAAATGGGTTTTCTTGATGCTCATACAAGCAGATTAATCACCTCTTTATTTACATCAGCGCTGTATTTAAACTAAAACTGTATTCTTGTACTTACTCTCCTCTGAGATGTTCCCATCAGAGGAGTCATCTGAGGCATTAACCCTCTCTTGGGATTTGTTCCGTGAACTCTGACCATCTGCCCCCAAAGGGAAGCCATGCTCAGCCAGCTCTTTAGTTGGGCTTTCCTACAGACAGTGAAATAAAGTAGAAGAAAAGGAAAAAGTATTTGTTAGGCAGACTTAACATCAGATCTGGGCAAGTGAGTCAGTTAAAGCTGTCCTATTTGGTTTGTACTATTGGGGGGCAGCACCACATCTAAACTAGCTCACAGATTCACTGCCACTAGCTCATCACTCATTGTTGTAACTAACATCTTAGCAAACAGTTGACTACTTTTACATCTCACAGACAGCAAAAAAATAAAACTATGAATGACCCTTTTATATCACATTAAAACACATTACAGTAAATCAAATTAATGTCAATATAGGTATTGATTAATGTATGATTAAATAATACTAAATTGATTTTGATTAACGATTTGTATATTCTCTCTTTGCTACTCACTTGATCGAACAGATAAACCGTAACATCGTCAAAGAAAGACACAGTCTTCTTCTTCCGTTCTAGCTCCTCCTCCAGGTTCTCTGTTGTAAGCAGAGTTGGCATCTTAAGGAGGCTGCGTAGTTTGTGGGCTTCGCTGTCGTCGCTCACCACAATGGGCACCGGGTGACACTCCTCCTCGCTCTCTTCCCCTCCGCTCTGTTCCTGCACGCTATAGGTTCGCAGCTCCTCATCAGACTCGTCGCTGTCATCTGTGTCACCGTCCTCTTCATCTGCCTCTTCCCCATCCACCGGAGACCCTCGGCCCTCCATTGTAGGAAGTGGAGGGGGAGAAGTGGATGGAGGTGGAGGAGAGGAAGAAGAAAACCGCCTGGTGTTTGCTGTGTGTTGCAAGGCCACCTCATCTTTGGGTAAAGTATGCGGGATGTCACTGGATGTCCCTGATGTCCTGTTTTGAACTGGCATGATTTCTGGCTCTTCTGTTGTTTTTGAGGTTTGAATAGAGTCTTTCATGATGTCTGCTTCCTCCTCCTCTACCTTGATGTTAGAGGTACAGTCTCCATTTAGGGCCCCAATGGCTTCTTCCATGGCCCCCACCACCTCTGCTGCCCAATCTCCTAGAGATGAGCTCTCTTCCTGGGATGGCCATTCATCCAGTCCTCCTTCTGTTATTGAAGCAGCGTCAGAGGGCTCCAGAGGTATCCCCAGTTCCTCATCCTGGCCACACTCCTCTGTCAAGTATGGCTCCATCTCTGGTGGAGAAGTTGTTTCTGTTCCTCCTGTTAATATGTGTTTTATTTCAAGTTTAATGTCTTTGTTTGCTGCAGTGTCCTTAAGTTTTTCCTCCTCTTCATTCTTCCTTTTCTCGCCCTTTGTTTCTTCCATTTGCTCTTGCTTTTCAACATTTTGCTCATCTCTTACTCTCTCTGATAATTCTTCCCCTTCATCCTTAGACTGCCTTTCATTCTCATAGTCTGAAAAGTAAGCAGAGTCTCTGTATGGGGTCTTATCACTTAGTGGTAAGAAGATGTGGTCACCTGTCTGTGAGGCCAAATCGTCACCCAGTGATGGTTCACTCTTTGTGGACACTGCTTTAGCTTTGACTCCATGCTCCTCTAGCCCCTCATCTTCTTCCAGGCTAGTATTAAGGGTAGGCTTTCCCAGAGGTTGTTCACGGGGTTCGTGAGGCTCTTTGGGTACAAACTCAGGGCTCTCATTATTTTCTGTGTCATAGCCACTGTCCATAGCTTTAGGCGAACTGGAAGGGTGGGAGGACGCAGGGCTGAAGCCTTCACAAGACCCAGCTGCAGATGGTAGATCCATGGAATCCATGGAATCAGGAGTTCCTACCTGCTTCTGTAGTGACTTGAAGGCAGGAGAAGCGTTCAGCTCACTGGACTCATCTGCGAAGATGCCTGAGGTAACATCAGTGATATCGTCTGTGATGTCTGTGATATCGTCGTCGTCGTCGTCACTGCAGTCGAGGATGTCAGTGAGGCAAACATTGGAGCTGCCTCGGTCGACGCCGCTATCTCCAGTGTGACTCAAGTCTGACTGCGGATCTGTGAGGGCCACCATCACATGCAAGTTGTCTGAAGGAGGAGGAGTGGTTTTGGTCATTGTCAGTGTCACCTCTTCTATTTTAGGCTCTGTTGGTTTTTGCATGATTAGATTTTCCTTGATTACAACCTCCCTCTTCTCCTTGAGTGGAGTATCATCAGATGTGAGGTCAACATACTGCTCTCCACTGTCCTCAGTCTTTATCAAGGTTGGTTTGGCTACAATGGGACCCCCTGGAGCTGGTGATAGATTGATCATCTCCTCATTGCTTGGGATGTCAATGATCTTATCTCTGATGTAGTTGCTGTGACTGTAGCTGTGAATATAGCTGTTGTTTCTGACTGGTAAGCCAGTAAGTGGGTCAACAAAGTGGGAGTGGCAGCACTCTCCAGATGTTGGCAACTGAGTCTCGCCCTCATGGCACAAGTAGATGTAAGCGTTGCAGTTGTCTGAAGGCACCATAGCATGGTGTTTACTCAGACTAAGGCAGGCACTATTATCTTTGGCCTGATGAGGCTCAAGATATTCAATGGGTTTGGGTAGTGAGTGGAAAGCCAGGCTGTGTTCTTCCGGCCAGGAATCTTCAATGTCTGTACTTGGCATTGTGTAGTGGAAATCCACATAAGCGTCCTGCTTGCAGCTGTGGCTTGCCCGTCTGTGGTGACCCACACTGCTGTGGCGGTGTTTTGACGGCCAGGTGTTGCAGGTGTGTCTCTCAACAAATATGTCTTCTTCTTCTTCTTCCTCTGAATCACTCTCTCTGTGCCCGATGAAGAGTGCCCTCTCTGTCTCCATGTTGATACTGACAGAGTGGCTGTTGTGCCTGGTGTGGCTGGGCATAGTCTTCCTAAGGGAGCCCATCATGTCGTAGTAGCCCCCAGTCACGTTCTTTCCAATGATGGAGGTCTGACTTGTGTCCAGGTATGCGTCTCTGTAGGGCTGTTGAGGTGGACTGCTTACAGACGGGGATATACCAAGTGGATTCTCCAACTCACCCAAGGCCTGACGCAAGCTCCTTGACCCCCAGCTTTCCTGATGGTGCTCACTAGAGAGCTCACCACCAACCAGATAGTGACCTATTCCCAAAGGTGGTGAGTGCTCATAGTAGTAACCCCCATCTCTGTCTTTATAGGACACGTAGTGACTAGACTCCCAGGGTCGCAGAGGGCTGCTGTCCGACACTTGCCCCAAAAGGGGCTCCATTGTCAGGGAGATGGCAGGACTTGAGTCATTGGAGTCGTATATATCTGACTTATGAATGTCTGCTGACCAGTAGGGACCCATGTTCTTAGCCTGTGATGGGCAGGCCATGCACTCGCCTGAGTCTGCACTCCCAGTAAGGAAGCTTCCACTGCTGCCCTGATAGTCTGGGCTGTAGGAACACATGGTATAGTCCTGATCAATGTTACAATCCACTGGCTCTTCAATGCGGATATAATATTCACTGCTTACTGAGGGGCTATGGGCACTGAGGACAGGAAGTACGCCAGGAGCATGTAGCTGTTTTGGTTGGAAGTAGGAAGGAGAAACTCCATGGCTGAGGCTCTCCATAGGGCAGCCTCCCACAATGCCCCCTGGTGGGTAAAATGCTTCCTGGCAATGATGGTTGACCTGACCCAGGCTACTAGAGGAGTCTGGGGCTCTATAGGACTGGTCTGCCCTGGCTTGTTCCCACTTGTACTCAAAGTTCAGGCCATGGCTGGTTTCAGTGACTGTTAGTATGTCATCCCCAGACTCTGAGTGGTAGCCATCACCTGTTGAAAACTGCTCAAGGAGAGGGAACGAGGAGGAGGTTGATGAAGGGTGGTCTCGTGACATTGCAGAGGCACCACGGTGGCTGTTGAATCCAGTATTGGGACGCAGTGAGTTCCAGCGCCTCTCGAAGTCCTCCTCTGCCTCACTGGCCCCCTTGGCACACAAATAGCTGAGCAACAAGTGGACTTCCTCTGCATTGGGTCTCTGATCAGGCTGGAGCCAGCAGAACTGCATCACCTCATACCTGAGATTCCCAAAAATGAGATGAAAAGATAAACAGACAGTCGTATATGAAACAAAATATGAAAGAGAACATTTGATATTTCAGGTGCAATACATGTAATGTGGCCCATTGCAGTAAAATAACAAAAAAATCTAAAATCAGTCATTTGATTAAGTTGTAATATTGTAATAACAGGACTAAATAGGCAACTGAAAAAAAAAACTTCCCCAGGACAGGAAAGCAAAACTAGTAGGATAAGTATTATAATGAGAATCCACTCATGCTGGAAGAAATTTAATTGTGTTTTGTTGTGTTGGTCCTTAAATAAATAATAATTAATTTAAAGACGTTTCTAAATGCGTTTCCGTATGGGTCTCACCAGCGCTCAGCCAGGGGCACTTTGAGCAGCGGTTTGGGCAGACGCAACTGCTGCTCCCTCACAGTGTAGGTGAGGACTTGTCTGTCAGAGTAGTGTCTGTAGGGCTGGTTACCCAGTTCGAACAGCTCCCAGATAGTCACACCCAGAGACCTGAGACACAGGACAACATGGACATTGTGGTGATTAAACATTAAACAGTGATCAGAACAAGTATGAATCATTCCCCCTATGTACTAATAGTTCCTAAATAGTCTTTGGTTATTTTGTTTCCTTCATGTTTTCATTCACTGTGCAGACAGTGTTTCTATTGTCTTGGACTGTTCTCCATCTTGTTGGTTTTTGACTGGCTCCTTGCCACTTACATATTACAGCCTCAAGTCTTGAAAGAGTGAGAGTTTATGAATCAGTCTATGAGACATCAGTCTATGAGCACTGACATGTAAATTATTTTTCATGAAACATTTTGAAACTATGCCTTTTGCTATTGTGTCTAAGAACAACTAACAAATGTGCATGCATCATCTTTGTGTGTGTGTGTGTGTGTGTGTGTGTGTGTTTGATCCTACCAGATGTTGCTCTGTTGGGTCTGGTCAGCCACCAGCAGATTGCAATGCACCTCATCCACAAGCTCAGGAGCGATCCAGCGAAGTGGCACGTACATCTGATCTGATGTCACATAGTAATCATCCTGACAGGAGGCGTGGGTAAAAAGTTAACAGGCATTACATCATCAACTCAGGTACGTAAGGATAGTAACTCCCTAACAAGCTCACTTACTCATTCATTCATTCATTCATTCATTAATGCACTTACTTGCAGAATAATACTGTTTATGTTTGTATATATTTCTGTGTGCATGTTTCTCTGATAAACAGACCTTGTACTTAGTGTGGGACAGGCCATAATCTCCAATCTTCACTGAGACATCAGCAGTCAACAAGCAGTTCCTCAAAGCCAAGTCACTGGTGACAGAGGGGGTGATGGGGAGGGAGGTAAACAGCTGTTCACATTGGTCACATTTCTTGAGGCACAAAAATATTTAGAAGCCATGCTTGGACTAACACCAGCAGATAGCAAGATAAAATAATTAATCTTTTAGATTTGGCCTAGTTCAACACTCCTGTCTTGGAAAATACACATCGACATCCACTCCTGTCCCTGAAAAAGGTGCCGCAGACTGAGTGGAGGTTTGAGTTGTTCTGCAGATGAGGGGACACCGCCTGCAACAAAATCACTGATGCTGGAGTCTGTAAGGAGCACTCAGGCAGCACCAGGATATTGTTCCAGGAAGCAACCGAGAAGCAAACAGCAGATTTTACTGATTATAACTCGCCACCGGCACCGTGCATGTGATATTCAGTAGCAGAAACTGCTCACTACCTGTGCGTGAAGTTGTGCTTATGCAGGTGCAAGAGTCCTGAGGCAATGTCACAGGCCATCCGCTGAAGAATCAAGGGCTCTGGGGTCATGGTTTCTGCAGTCCTGCAGCTTCGGAGGTAACCCTTCACATCTCCCTGGATACAGCAGAGAAATAAAACATGTGCTACAACCTCTGACCACTGGAGGGCAGTGTTGTCATTGTGCTGTGCTTAATGGAATCAAGAGTCACACTTCTTGTTGAATTGTGTAAAAAAGACTTGGTATCAGAATGTGCATGGAAGTCCACCAACTAACAGACCTGGTGTCCTCAGTTACAAATGTACATGAAATTTCTTTTGTTTTTCTGGGAGGAGCATTCTGGCCTCCTGAATGAATAAAGCTCATTTTTGGACTGAAATTTGCTGCTTGGCAGAACCTTTGTCTTCCTCCATCTTATGGCCTTCATAAGTTTGATCCTACAAACCATAACAGACTCCTCAGGTATATCTCAATGTTGTATTATCATCATGGCTTTAAAAAAAAATAAAACAATCTTAAGTTCAATTTTAACTGCGAACAAAATATTTCATCAGCTTCCACCAATTTACTCACACTGGGCAGTTGATTCAAAACTGAAAGCTATGAAGTGACAGTTCTTGGTTCTAGGATTATTTCAATATCACCACAAATGTCAGCGTTAAATCGACTGAACTAATCAATCCAGAGGAACTGATGGATTTTACTCTGCTGTTTGAGTGATGTTAGTGTAGCGTGACTTGGTGGTCACTTTGGTCTTGGCTGCCAAATATTTTCAGCAGCTGCCAAGAAAGTTTTATTGCCACAAATAATTAACAAAAAACAGTAAAAAAAAATTTTTTTTAATCCAGTTAATGTACTGAATCCATTTAAAGATATAATACAGACTTTCAATTAAAAACAAGGGTCAAAGAACTTGACAGGTCCTTTCCTAAACTACATATTTCATACTGTAGTTTTTAAAAACACTTCATGCACCAAATGTGGTACAGTTTAATTAAAAAACCTTTAGCAACAAAAGTACACTTACTCTAAATAGTACTCCTCTCATAATCCTCCATTTGAAGAAAATGTTACCCAGAAGCTGCGCTTGGTGTGTAATAATCTCAGATGTTGATAAGATCTCCGATCTTAATTAAAATGTCTTTATACATGCTGTAAACCGTTCTCCCCACACTGGCCTGTGGGTTTGGATGCTCACCAGTGGACAAAACTCCATCACCAGCAGGTAGGGAGTAACCTCAGTGCACTGGGCCAAACACTGCAGCAGAGCAGGGTGCTGGAGGGCACTGGAGAGCAGAGGAGCAGAGGAAGAGCATGAGACTGATACTTTCACCTGGCAACAGAAATATTTTATGAGCTTCTCTCTCTCTCATTTCTACCACCTCAAAACTGACTGTACAGTACTTCAGTAAGTGTAGGAGTGACTTCTCTGATAAAACAGAAATTCAACCAGAAAGACAGGTGATGGAGGTAAATATGTACCGGTAAGGCTGGGCTTCCTCCAGGAAGTGCATCTGGTCCTGCACACTAGCACTGGCTTTCAGTTCTTTCACTACCACTTCAGTGGTATTTAGGCCTGCGTTCACCTCCCCGAGCAGAACCTGTAACAGTGCAAATAGAGACATATACGCACACGGAAGACAGAAGGACATTTACACACAAGCAAACCAGTTACATGGCATGGATGGGAGTGACCATTACACAAAGACAGACAGAAATACATGAAGCAGTCATGCAGGAGTTCAGCGAAGAGAATTCAAAGAGAGTGCAGAGACAGAACAATGCAGACAAACAGACACAGATGGACATACCCAGTCAAGGTACACAAGGATGGAAAGGATGGATGTATATTCATGAGTGAACAGTATGAAAAGGAGGAGAAACAGACAAAGAAGCAGAGGGAGAGAACAAGAAAGAGTGACAACATGTTATCTGGTTGTAAAAACACACCACATGGGTCAGCCTGCAGTGGAGGGCAACTACTTTGAAAATTTTACCACCGTAAAGAATTTGTTCTCAAGGACTAAGTTCTGGGACAAGCTGACATCAAAGGCACGAGGCTCAGGCTGGTATTACAATGTGAGACACTACAGGTAACACAGCGTGTCGGACATTTTTAACTGAGCACATTCTAAACACAGCAGAGATCACAGCAAAAACTAATAGCCGTGATGTTAGCCTCACTGATGCTGCGTTTCATCTACCTGGCAGGTAGGTACAGGGACAGCAGGAGCGACTGTTAAAATCACCAGCACGTAGTTATGAAGACTGAGGTGTTTGAAGTGGCTTACCTTCCCGAACCAGCCATTCCCGATCTCTTTCAGGTAGAGAAGACTGTGTCGCCCGAGATCTGTGGATTTCAGTAGTTGGACTGGAGGAAAAAAAGGGGACAGAGGAAGAGGAGTTACAGTGATGGAGAATCCTCCAGCAGCAGCTTCTTGATGGACTCTTACACTTTGGGTTGTGCAAGCTTCATCCCATTTACTACAAATAACATGTTCCATTACAGATAACTGATTTGAAGACCATACTAATGCGTTACAGAGATGCAAATGTATTTGTCCCACCACATTATATAATCACAATAATATATCAATAAATTAAAAATTTTCACGGTCAGATTTGCCTTCCTTTTATATTCTTTCAGTTTTAGGGTCACTAAACAGTGTTTTTTGCTTTTTATGTTTTTTGTGCCACGAATAAAAGGACACACTAAACATTGTACGTGTCCTACAAACTTTTATCAAACTAGAAAAAAGTAAGGCTTCCCGAAGGGTTTAACCCACCACTTAGAATGTGGGCTGGAGTGTAGCCTATGCTAACTCTGCTTCTTTCTAGAGACCTACTGAACTTTAATGATTAGTGAACTCATTAGAGCCTTCACTTTTTATTCACTCACCATTTCAAGTCTTCGTTCATAAGTAAATTCTGAAATAAGTCTGAGAACTAAAGATTTAAAGTTGACGTTAAATGGATGAACTTATCATTAACGTTAAGTTAATTTCCAATATGATGTTGGGACCTATTGTTTTAATACATAGAAGAAGAAAATAATAAAAAAATAATAATCATATAAACATAGGTCTATACATATAACTCGTAACAGTAACCTGAGAAAACGCACCACATCCAGGTTCTTAAGTGGCCACAGTAGAATCCAATCGATTGGCATTAACCTTCTCTAAAATGTAATATCCAAACTCGCCGGTGGACGATGCCCATGGTCTTATTCTATATTGAGCTTTCGCTGGCACCGATCTGTCTGACTGTCCTCCAACTCCCTGATGCATCTCTGTCAGCATCCCCAGAGTCTTTCCTGCTTGCTGAACACACCCGACCATCCTGCCCCAGCTTAGACAAATGAAACGGGATTGACGGCAACAGCCCCCCACCCCGTCCCTCCATCTCTCGCCCCTCACCATATATTCCTTTCTTTCTTTCTGCATCTCCCACGATGACACTGAGATTCTGGGTGTAGAGGCAAACAGACACATCTTTGTGGTGCTGCGTTCCTCCTCCAGACTGCCACACAGTCCAGTCACTGTGTGGAGGCCATATTGGACACCCCTGTCTCCTTCCCCAGACTGGTCATTCCTTACACCCACTCACGCTCTCTCCATCCAATAGCAGAATACCCACCATTGTCTGGCTGCTTAGGGCAGCATGGCACCAGTTAGGACCAGTTAGTACGCACACACTGGGGCTATTATCCACCAGCTCCTTGACAGAGGAATGAACTGAGTTTTGCAGATAACAGCAGCAGGCAATAGGTCCAACCTACGCCATCATGTTAACCTCAAATATTCATTACACTGATGGAACAATGAGTGGGGAGAGAAACAATTCTCCCAGCATGTATTAAAGACTTTACTATAATATATGTTTTTCATCAGCCAAGGTTTTGTTTTCAGTCTTGTACTTTGTTCTGTCTCTTCACAAAATACTTTCTAGATTTTTTTGTCCATGGGTCAGAACAAGTGATTGGTACAGATATAAGATTTTTTTTTTAAGTTTTTTTTTAGGATTTCATAACACCATTATATAGGGAAAATGTTCACTCACTCATTGTTTTCCAATTTTTATTTCACTTTTGTTTTTTTCAAAAACACCCACTGTCACTGTGAAATACCCTGACTACCCTGTTAAGTTCTCATATCTCTTTACAGCCAATAGACTAACCCAATATAAATTTGACAACGCTGTCTGGCCTTTTCTAAGCTGTGTGCTACTGAGCATCTCTCTGAAGAATGCATCTTAATCGCTATAGTAGCCAGGAAGTCTTTAGCGAGATGCACAGCAGCTAAATCGCTCAGAGCCAAATGGAATTCCCATTATCCTCTTTCACTCCAGTGCATCCCGGTCCACTCTCTGCTGAGGTGCTGAGCTGGAGTGCTGTCCTTGGACAATCATTTAAATTCACTTAAGACATTTGCCCATTGTTGTTGTGTAACACAACAAGAAGTGGTTGCATGGTAAGGATTTAGAGGTTGATGTATGCAAGTGATTGTGTGTGATGTTATTCTACAGATTTTAAAGTGTTTGGATCCATAGAGGACATGTATCTGTGGAAGGAAATGTTAGTGTGTGTGTGTGTGTGTGTGTGTGTGTGTGTGTGTGTGTGTGTGTGTGTGTGTGTGTGTGTGTGTGTGTGTGTACATGAACATGAGAACTTGTGTATTTTCACATGTGTCCTCTGGATGGGCGTGAGCTGTATTTGTCTTTGCAGTGCAGCCTGCAGCACAGAACAGCTGCATCAGGGTGGATCCTTGGGACTGGGCCCTGGACTGAGCCAAGCTCTTAGACGACTGGTGTCTCATTAGGAACTCCACCTATCTATATAGTCCTTCGGCAGCCCCAGTGCTCAGCAGGATGACAGAGGAGATGGGAACATTGGCTAAAAGTAACCAGACGTACTCATAGCTGTTAAGAATTCCATCTCCACACCTACCTCAGATCTCAGAAATTATTAGAGATTGGAAATCTGAGACCCGCACCTACACTGTGTTAAAAGCAACCCGAAGACCTTTCACTCTGGTACTCATATATATATGACCATATACTCTGTTTCTGTATGTTTAGTTTTTTTGTTTTAATATTTTATCACCATGCAAAGCACTGTGAACTGCATTTATATAGAGTGTTGATATACAAATAAACCTGAGTCACAAAAGATGTGGGAAAACCATTCCAAATCCAGATGAAAAGACAGAAACCAGCAGCAAACACAGATGAAAAAAATTAAGACGAAGCTATGACCTGTATAATAAAATGAAATAACAATTTCTGCCTGAAAAACAGAAAATTATTTCCTGTAATGATGTCACTGGGTGAGGCTGTCCTCAAGGTGCAGTAATAAATCCCTGACCTCTACTACAACTCTAATGGTTTCTATTATTTGCAGAAGACAAAGCATATGTTAAAGGGTCAACTCATCCATATCACAGACAATAGAGAGAAAATAGTTTCACTTACCCAAAGTGGTATTTAGCCATTCAGATAGTTTTGGTTTAAATAGCTGAGGTTTTGAATTATCTGCCTCTGAAAATGTTCCCACCAGGAACTGTAGCATTTCTTTGGTTTTTCAATGAACTGGACTCCACAAGTGAAATTCCATTAACCTTCCCTGTACTGAAGTGTCATCAGAGACCTCCTTTTTCCTTTTTGTTATCTCAAAGCTTCAGCAAATATAACCAAACCTATCTACATAGTTAGGTACTAGAAGGAGTAACCAGCTCTTATCTTTTGGTGCTTTATACACTGCCTATGTGACGAGTGTCGGTCAAACCCTATGGATGTGTAACGTCAAACAAATGTTCACATTTACATCTGAGCTTTGATGTGGACCAGTCGACCACGAGTTAACTGCGGGGGCATGATCCATTAAGTCTCACCACACTTCACTGTCAAGTTTATCAGGCATCGGCCCATTGACACACAACAAGGCCCATTGTCACACGGTAGCAGAAAGCGAGAAAGAAGGGAGCAGAGTGAAGGAGGCATATTCTCACTGGGGTTTTGTGCTCTTGCATGCCTGACATACCAACAAGCAGCAGTGTAGGCTGGCTGCCTGGACTTTATTATGCAACAGGCAGATGTTTGTGGGAGAGAGTGAAAGTTAAAGAGCACAGAGTTCATTCTGTAGGGACACTGCAGTCCGGGATTGTGGGATAGGTGGAGACCCAGCTGGCCAAGGCCAGTGTCAGGGCGGTGCTCACTCCAGGGACAAACTTTGACTAATGCCAGATACACAGCCCTCCTCACTCTTATATTACTCTCACACCCTTGGCATATACTTGCATGTGTATGGCTGTGGCACTTTTACAAAGTTCTTGCAAGGTTTGCATCAGTTTGCAGCAAAGAATTAGAAACATAAATTATAAAGCATTGACAAAACCATCAAACATGATATCATGATTGGATTTTCTTCGACCAGCCATTCATCTTAAATTTGATCTCTTTTCAAAGAAGGGGAAAAAGTGTCAATCCTTTTAAATGTAGAGTGGGGATTTCACAGATTTAATAAGTGAGAAGTGAAGGAACCAAGTTTAACCACTTGAATACTTCACTTTTAATTTCCCTGTATAATTCTTTAAACCTCAAGACTTTTTCATGGTGTCACCATTTGAAATATGGTAATGTTGTTGTTTGAATCATTTTGTTCATATTTCCTCAAAACTTCAGCCAGATTTTTTCTTTAAAAACATTTTGATTTCACTTTTATACGATTTTCCTTGTGCTTGGGTGAATATTACATGAGTTTGTATACAGCTGGTGGAGCCACTGAAGGATTCATCTGAACTGAACTGAACTGAATGTTGACTCACCTGATCGAGCAGGTTGCTTGGCAACGGGCAGGGACACCTCAGTGAGTGGCAGGATGTAAACGTCTGGGCTGCCCTGGGAGGCCGGCGAGGCCAAGGTGGACATATCTGCATGGTACTCCTCCCCGTCCACATTTTTGAATTCCTGGAACACACATGCAAAAAAAATTAAGAGGTCAAAGGTCATGAAAAAGAACAGGTTGCTTTCATTAGACTGACAATTGGTTGGGTATCTAGGAAACAGGTCCTTTGCTTCTAAGTTCAAAGATGTGAGGACAGGAAGATACAAATGTGGAAACAAACTTCACAAACATGCCCTAATCTGCATCAATGTATGTACATCGCATGTATTGAAAGCAAAAGAAAATGTAATACAAAAACATAACTGAAAATTGATGATACTTGGCTCAACCACTGAAGCAGAACTGGGATGAACTGAAGCAAGCTGTCCTGGCACAGCTCAGTGTCTCTCTGAGCTGTTTGTGAGACTGTTGGAACATCCTAGTGCAAACAAAGCCAGTCTGATTTACCCAAAGATTATTTGCTCTAAGATTACAAGTATCTCAATCCTCTACTTCACAATTAAGCTGGATGATTTTAGTGTTGAGATACTTTCTGAAAACAGGCGAAGAACAAACTGGAGAGGGAAATTTCTGCGACTCACGTTCACTCAGAAAGAATGTTTTTATATATATGTGTATATATCAAGACTGACCATGCAGATATCCACAAAATCCAAAAAATAATGAGAACAGTGAAAAGGATTTTTGACTTTATTTACTGCACTTCAATAAAATGGCCTCTGATTTAGTGCTCCAGATGGCACCTGGCAGAAGAGTGATCAATAAATCTTCACAACTCCGAGTGGATAAGGGAGATTAGAGCTTGATGGCCTCACATCACTGGCAACAGAGAACTTTTAATACGTATTAACCATACTTATGTAGAAAACAGATGAGTATTAAACTGTGCTGAGCCGTGTGAAATCACTATGCAATGAAGAACCAGTTCTTACTACCTGAGGTAAACTTTGTAAAGTTTGCTCCATTTCTTTAAATGTATCCATGCATTCTTTTTTTTTTTTTTTTTTTACTTTTTCTATTTTTTTTTTTTTGACGGATCTGCTCATTAGATGGAGCATCTTTCACAAAGTGAAAAACTGCTCTGTAATTACACACCTGCTTTTGGAGTAATGATATGGACAATAGAATTAAAATAACCTTATACTCAAAACAATGACTGGGGAAGGTGTTTACAAAAAAATTAAACCATTTTATGAAAAGGAAAAGGTGCAACACTCTTCAAAAGCTTGAAAACTGAAGATTTTGCCACTTTGTTCAAAACTCAGGTTGCTTTTCTTAATTCTATCATTTAATTACAGTCATTTTGTTTCATGATTTCCAAAAGAAATAAACCAGTCAATGTTTTTGGATTCCGGCTTTTGAAAATCCCTCCAGATGCACACTCCAGGTTTCTGCGGCTCTTTTCTGCTTTATCTGAGTTTTCCAGGTTAGCATCTTACATTGAGGCCTGGGCTGGAAAAGCAGCGAGGAGCCCTGAAAGAATCCTTATGTCTGCTGATCGTAGTGACACATCACAGGATAAGAGGACGGGGAGGGGAGGGAGTTGGCTGCATCCACAGACCGGATGTCAGAATAAAAGTCTCTTAGTTGGGAGCTGGAGAGCAGCAGGGTCGCAATGCTGGAAAAATGTGACCTGTTGCGGCCCTATGCAACACCCACATAAACACACACACACACACACACACACACACACACACACACACACACACACACACACACACACACACACACACA
>JBBMJY010000014.1:16834893-16954810 GCA_037833715.1 Toxotes lorentzi | reverse complement strand
AAAGAAAGAAAGAAAGAAAGAAAGAAAGAAAGAAAGAAAGAAAGAAAGAAAGAAAGAAAGAAAGAAAGAAAGAAAGGCTGAAGGCACAGAGAGTAGAGAAGATGGAGATGTGCCCAGAGGTAAACTAACGTCATTATTAAAATAATCTTACATGTCCCCGACTCTGTGAGAAAAGTCATTTCCTCTAAAGGAACTTGAATTATGTTAATTGCTTATATAATGCTGTGACATAAATTCAGTAGTGGAGGAATAACTCATGTTCTTTTGACAGAGTCCAAGTATCGTGCAGGAATATGAATCACAGCACAGACATGCTATGGAAGAAGGAAGGCAAAAGGTGTAATGTATTATATTAGGACTGTAACCAGTTTTTAGTTGTGATAAATGTTTCAGTTGTTTTTAATAATCCTTCAGTAATTCATGTCACAAAGATCACTTCTTCACATTTTTTATCTCATCAAACAGCAGTCCAAAAACAAAAGATATTCAGTTAACAAAGATTTAAGGAAACACCAGCGTCAGGCAGTTTGTTGGTTTGTCCGGACTGAAATCAAGAACTATTGGATATATTGCTATGAAAGTTTGTGCAGGCATTCATGGTCCCAAGTGGAATTAGTGTAATAACTCTGGTCATTCATTCATCAGGTTAATATTTTAATTTGTCCAACACTTGATCAAATATTGAGTATAGCCTCACAGAGCTGCTACAACTGTTGGCTGTTGAATTTTCGGCTTCAGTGCAACATCAGTGTCATATTCTCCATGTTGTATTACGTGTTGTGATTGTAATGACAGTTAAAGGCACAGTGGAGATCTTGACCACGAGTGGAGCTGAGGAGCAATGTTTTGATGATTCCCCATTTTGTTTGTCTGATGTTCAGGAGACACATAAACACTCAAACACAAGGGTAATGTGATTTAACACATTTGTTAAGCCTCAAGTAAACACACAATGGGACTTGGTGAAAAACAGCAAACATAAACAAGAAAACTCCATAAGGTAATAAGTTTGAACCTGTAGGTGAATCAGCAGGAACACACAGCATTCAAATGTTTACACATCCAGCACCTTAATCCACACAGAAGAAACACATTCACACAGAACACATCCAAGCATTTTTGCAGTTATATGCACGGCCCCACCATCCGTCCAATGCACGCGGGCACGCGCACACACACACACACACACACACACTCTTTCTTGTTTCCTGTCCTATTTTCTCCGGGGCCGTGACCCATTTCAGCCTGCTGCTTAGAAATGGGGTCTACATCAACGACACAAGATGATCCTGAAAAGCTGCAGGCTTCCTGCTGCGCCATCAACACAGCTTCTACCACCTTTGTCTGCTACTCTGTTTAAATCCCATCAACATTTTTAAGTCTAAATGGAGGGAGACCTTCCGTACAGAGTATAATAGACGTCCAGTGAGAGGACAGGGAATGTTCTGTGTTTGCAGTAATGCTTGTGGGCAAAAAGAGTTAGAGTGTGTATCTCTATGCAAGACTCCATAAAAAACTTCATTTGATTTAATGAGTGTGTGTATGAGGATGCAGAGTTGTGTCAGTTTGTTTATGCCTCATATCTTTTTCATATTTCTCATGGGAGTTGATGAGAAATGATGTTCTGTACATCAGCTCAGGAACCTTTACCTTGAAGCCGATTTTGCCCTTCTTGCAGCAAAGGCAGGCCAGCATGAGGAAGACGAAGGTGAAGAGGCCCGAGAAGGAGATGGCCACCACAGCCAGGGACGACGACCAGGACAGCTCGCTCAGCGGGGCGCCATCTGCAGGAAACAGTGTTACAGACAGATAGAACATTAACTGAGGCATGAGACTCTGTATTGTTTTTGTGAAGTGCATTCATGTGATCTAATGCATATTAAAGCATAAGACACAAGAGAGCAATTAGAGTACAACAATAAAGGGATGTGTTCTGCTGCATCATTTCTAATGCAATACATACATACATACAGGAGCTTATGAACTGACTGTCTCCTCAGGAGGGCTTACATTTCCATTCAGAGATATTCTCGTGTTTGATTTATATCCTGGCATCATGTTTTTGCTCAAAATGAAATGTTCTGAAACATCAGAACCCTGGAAGATTTATCCTGCACACAATGAACCACATTACGCCTCTGCACAGAAAACCAGGCTAAAAATGCATGTGTTGATTTATCACTGTCACCTCACAGGAGAGGAAACACAGACTTTATCAAATTCTCACATTCTAATGTATATTAATTCATGCACTGACGTTTGTAGTATGCTCACTGGGGTGCCCCCCATCATCAGCTGCTTTAACTATGCACATGGGCTGGCTTACTTTTTTGTTGCTAAATTATTGGAGTCCTTTTATTGTAGTGGTTTACAGACAGGCTCTGATAACTTACAAGCAGGCTGTTGTAAAACCAGGAGAGCATGTTGGTCATCTTCCATATCAAACATCTCATAAAAGGCACTCACAGGGGTTCAGAGGTTCAGCTGCTTCATTTAGAAGCATCTGAAATGTCAAGTGTAAACATCAGTCTCTCACAGTAAGTGATCTTTTGGACAAATAAATACCAAGTTAACAGCCAGCGAACACCTACAGAGCAGCAACTGTAGCAAGAAGCATTTTTAAGATTATTTCTCGACTTTCTTGAACACTTTTTTACTTCAGTAGTTAACAGGAAGAAGAGAGAGCAAAGATTTGGTAAATATTTTTTAAAATATCTCTTCCTGTCTGACAATGAACTCCTGTCTTCATGTTGGTTGATGGACTGTGAAAACACCAGGGACAAAGATGGAACTAAGTCCAAGACCTCATCCCTCTACTTCTGACAAAATCGTACACGTTGTATTTTACAGTATATGAGAGTACTGACACGTAACCTAAACCTAAACCTAAAGGAGGTGACATGGAGCCAAGGACCTCAGCCAGACGCCTTTCAGCAAAATTTATCTGCATAACAAGAAATGTGCCATTTAATTTAAAGTGAGATGAAAATAAAATAATGATACAATATTAATGCAGTTTATTTACAATATGTACACACTCTAGATCCACCTCTGAAGCTCATCAGTGTGGATTTCTGTGCTGAGTTATTTTCTTCGGGCTCTATCTTCCTCTCTCCTTCTCTCCCTCTGAGCCACATTTTGTATCAGCGAAGCCAATTTTCAGAGTTTGATGGTTTGAATTAGCCTCACTGTGTGCCGCATGCATGCTGCCCAATCTCATAAATAATATCTTGTTCCCAATTTTGAAGGCATTTTTGAGCAGTGGATGATTTATTTTTCTCATTCTGTGATGGCTTCCGAAATGCAACGGTTACCACGGAAACAGATTGGACAGACAGCCATGCAGGATTGCCTTCAACTGTAAATCTCTCACACTGATTCCTGCCAACAGCAGTGCCACCCAGCTCCACACACACACACACACACACACACACATATACATGATAAACAGTGCACAGAGTCTTTTCTGCTGCCAGTTTGTGCTGATCCTCCAAAAGCCGGTGCAACTGGCTTTCGGCGAGTATCACGCTCTTAGTATAATTTGACAGAGTGCGAACATTGTTGTTTAGGAGGCCGGCTAGCAGAGTGTAGGAAGAGAAGAAAATATCAAAAAAAAAAAAAAAAAAAAACATGCAAATTTAACAGTTAGATTAAAAGGATTAGCTGGTCAGCTCAGGGTTTTCTGGAACACAGAGTCTAAATTTGACTGAATTTTTCACTAAAATGATCCAAATAAAGTGGTCCAATGAAAGTGTCCATAAATGTGCAATATGATGCTACATGAAGAAGAAGGGCAGGAAGAGGTAGAAAAAGCCAGCTTACTAAATCAGTCAATAACCGTTAAGTGCTGCGAAATGCTAAACAATAAATCCAGATTTAATTACTCTTCATTTGTCAAGGGGGTAATTACAGAGAGCAGAGACATATACTAGTTCTGTTGTGGTTTATTTAAAGCTCCCTCGATTACAAATCCCATCTCCCCCATCACCACAAATGGGAGACAGAGACTGGGGATGCAGCTCAGCATCAATATTTGAGAAACACACTTCAGTCCACACGCAGGCACACAGAACACAGAGCATGTATGCCAAGCTAAAATACTTATATTATAAAATATATATACATATGTTATAATATTACTGTACACAGCTGCAATCAAAATGACCAAAAAACTTTTATTCTCAATGTGCGTACAGACCTCTGTGTCACTGATCACACAATTCAAATTTCAAATTCATGCAATAATGATGGTGATATTTTAAATTCTTTTTCCATTGTTAACAAATCCTACCAAAAAACTAAAACCACAGCAGTGAATTGATTTTACTCAGAAGTATTATCTGTGCAATGAAATTTAAAAAACACATCAGTGAGTTGCACCATTGCGCTGCACAGCATGTTCCTTCATTACCATGACCACACTCACTGCAGTTCACTTTGAATCAATCCCAGTCCTCAGTCTCAGTCAAAACACTGTGTGGATTAATACACAACTGAAAATAGTCCTGAGCAAAAGCACAATGAACAGAGCTCAGCTGTTTTATCAAAGCTCTCAGTTCAGAAGGACCCTATTTGCTTGAGTCAGACAAACACATGTCAGTGAAACCTATTGATTAAGTTCATCCAACAGAAGCAAGGCTCATTTATTTGTAAGGCAACTTTCAGTAACAAGTTAATTCAAAGTGCTTTACATAAGAACAGAAATAAGCTGTCTCTCTTTAACCTGAATCCACAAACTGCCCCAAAGCAGGTAAAGAGAAAGCCATTGCAGAAAAATCTGGAGGAGAAAGAAATAATTCACATCTAATCTTACAACTGAGCTTTTTTCCAGTGGAGTACCCAGAGAGGTTGTGTAGGCAGTTGTAGAAAAAGCTCAGCGTAGCTTATTACAGCAGGTAGTAGATTTGTCAGTGGAGGAGAGGAAAAGGTGGAGAGAGTAAAATTATTGAAACATATTGGTGCAGTCATGTGATGCTGCAGTACCACCAGTTATTTAGGAGGCTATACTACATCCTGTCTTTGTAACTAGCTGAGATTACTCAGACCCCCCCAAGAAACACACAAAAATACCTTGTTGTTGTGTTTCCTTCCCTAGCTGTGTAAAATCAATAACACTGACTGCTGATCTTAATGAAATAGAGAGGATTCGCCCTCTTGTTAGCTGTAATGAGCCTAGATCCGAAGAGACAAATGTGTTCTGCTAAAGGTCGTTTGGTTCCCAAGGACAAGTCCCCCAAGAGAGCTTCATTAAACACACTCAACAACACAGAATACACGACTCTGTTTACAGTGAAAAACACAGGAAGGTGGACTGACATTTCTGAGCTGCTGCATTTTTCTCTCCTCTTACTACTTGATCCTGGCAGCTTGAGCACCGTGTAGCTCTCAGCTACTCAGAGGTGGTAGCCATTTTTAGCCTCCCGAGGCAGAGAGCTGAAGCACATCCTGATGACTAAATGATGAAAAGGGAGCAAGCATGAGAAGACGAGAGGAGAGAAGAAAGGATCTGAGAAAGAAGAAGAGGTTGAAGAGTTGTGTACTCTGCAGCGTCTGCCCCAGGAGAATCTCCTCAGCACTCAACTCAGAAACTCAGCGAGCTGAAGAGCAGCAACTCCAAGTCTAACTGAGAGCAGACAGAGCCAGAAACTGCAGTGTGTTATGAAAAGACTGAGTCTATCCGACAAGCTCACGTGTTTGTTCTGCCTTTACACAGATAGAGCTGGCTGAATTATCACTCAGGATATTTCTGCAGCTTAATGAGTTATCTGCAGCATAGCTCTGAACACATTTGCAGATTCTGATAGTCAGACTCTCAGCAGTGACACCCCACCACAGCCTGTGAGCTGTGTGCTGTTAGAACACCAGTTGGTCTGTAGGTGAGTAAGACTTCAGAGGATATTATTATAATTATATATATATATAATTAACAACAAGTGACAAATACACTTAATCGCTTTATTATTTATAAGTCCAATGAGAAGACTTGATACCACTGTCACGTCTGTGAGCTAAATACGGGGCTAGAACGAGCAGGAGATTGGCTTAGTTTAGCCTCTGCTTGTTGTCTGGAAACCTCAAAGTGACAACACGACTCCAGGAGGTTACTGCACCTGACTATAGCTGCAGCATGTAGCTCCCTATAAAAACACCTTTCTGTTTGTATCTGGATTAAACAAATACTAATTCTTGTCAAGAAAGTGAAAAAGTGTGTGTCCCAAAATACTGAACTATAAGAGACCACTGCAAACTAACTGAGAGGGACCCAAGGACAATCAGAGCTGGCCTGAAAGTGGCTTATACAGAATGTGATGGACACTAACAAACCCAAACAGAGGGAAAACTGTGGCAGCAGGATGCTCCATCACTTAATGACCAACCACAGTTAAAAAGAACAGTAGCACACATCAGAAGAAGCTGTGATAAATTAAAGAAGCTGAATCCAGAGTGAATCTGTGTTTGAGGCTTTGCTTCCTCTGATGTATTTTCATACCAGTTACAGAGACCCCCCAAAAATGCAGAGACCCATGGATTGAATGTCATTATCCAGATAATGTATCCAGAGACAGATCACATGTTACTCTAATCGGTCTAAACAGGGCCTTACTGCCACACAGTCCTCAGTCCTGCAGTGCAGGGATAGCTTGGTGGTGGTAGTGAAAGCTCAGCCAGTTCTGTCACTGGCAGGTTGTGAGTCTGAGCCAAGTCTGTATTTTATTTCCTATATGGCAGAGAAAACAATAAATAACTAAGCTGTCTGAACGGAGCTCCAGCAGTACAGTACAGGTATGAGTCACTGCACTGGAGTGACTTGGCCTGTCACAGAGACGTAAGTGTGGTTGTCATGTTGGACAGTTAGATCAGAGCTGACAGACTGAGGAGAGTCCAAACTCTTACCCCTGTCAACATGAAATCCTGCATGTGGTGCTCCTGTGGTGCTGTTTCATTAAGTGCATAAAACAATTGTTCTACCAACAAATGAAATGTTTCACTGACTGGCCATTACAGAGCAAATCATGCCCAGTTTTATGCAGGAGCTGTAAACGCAGACTGAGAAGCATAAGCAACATTTCGGGCTTGGCTTTGGTCTTAAAGGGTTTTACACCATAAAATGATTTGTTCCATGCACATCATACTTATTTTATGGTTCCTACAAAGTAAAATCACAAAAATGACCTCAGACTGCACTGCAGAAGGTTGGGATTAGGGTCAGGAGCTAAGGCAGATACACAATCAATAGACGCGTCTTACAGTAAGATATGCATGAGCCAAACAGTGACAGAGACAAAGCTGCTCCACTCACAGCCAACAGTGCAACTGTATCAAAAATGCTGGCAATGGTAAAATAAATCATCGCTCCCCCTCTGTCTTTTGCTACCCCGCAGCACAACTGCTGACACCACACTTCTATCAGGCACTGAGAGAGATGGGGCAGGATGACAACGAGAAGCCTCATCAGTTAAAAATAAAACAACAGAGGAGAGGTAGAGGATGATGGTGACAGGAGGAAAACAGATGGGCGGACGGAGGGATAGAGATGGTTAAACAACCCCATATGGGCCAAACACATGTGAACTGCATGGAGCTGATGATCTGGTCATGAACAATCTGTGTTAGGGGCCAAAGACAAAACCAATCTGCTGTACATCAGCTGGTGTACGCAGAATAATGCAGTGATCATCCTTCTGGTCATTTCTTCATCCAGATAAAACAGACAGCTAAATGGACAGACAGACAGACAGACAGACAGACAGACAGACAGACAGACAGACAGACAGACAGACAGACAGACAGGCAGACAACCATGATTAATGTTTGGTTAGTCATCTGCAATCTGAATGTAAACACAACCAAATGTTAGCGAACAGCTGCAGGGGCTTCTGAACAGGCTGCAAAAAAATAGAAAAAAAAAAATCAGCTGGTTTCCATGGTGACTGCTTCCCCAAATCCCGTTCAGACTAATTCACATGCCCTCCTAATGCTCACAGATGCTGTGCCAAGACAAAGAACGACTTGCCCCTGACATCAGATAGGAACAGAACCTTTTACACACTCATCTGAATAAAACCACAACATGGGAGAGAAAAGCAACACTTCCACAAAAAGAAAAGTTGAACAACTAACAGCTTAGTAAACAGTGAATGATACAGGTACTGCACATGATTTTGTCATCTGTTACTTTCAGTCATGTAGCTGAATGACCTGCGTATCTTACACACCAAAATATTTCTACCTTTTGAGTTTGACAGCTGGACCAAATTAATTCATCTAAAACATAAATTATGTATTTATGTTAAATTATTATATTATTATATATAATAAATATAATAAATTATTATGATGGTTACTCTCCAGCCCTGAGGGTGGCACAGGTCAGTGAGAGTAGGACTAAATGGTGGTGACTGCAGAGCTCCTCCATGCTGAGAATATGCAAACTGCTAAATGTTTGTGACTGAGCTACAAGCCAGTTCCATCAGGTGTTTCACCTCCAGAAAGCACAGCAGGATTTTGGAATCACCGTTTACTCTCTCAGCAGAAAACTGTTGTAGACAAAGAACAGGAACCAAGAGAATGTCATGCAGCCTCAGGACCTGTCCGCTACAGCAACATACCACACCTTCCACCTACATGTTCATCCTACAGCTGGATGCGGCCATTTCAGGCCCATTGCTTTGGAGTTGCTGAAATTCTGGGAAACACAGGAAACTACCACTGATGAGTTAGATTCAAATCGTGCACATACAGGTCAGGAGCTGTTCACATCAAACACTGAAATGAAGAAATTGTGATCTCAGTGACTTTGACTGTAACATGATTGTTGGTTTGAGAGTTTCAGAAACTGCTGATCTCCAGGGAGTTTAACTCAGAGTGGAGCCAAAAACCAGAGGCCTGAGGCTGCAGTGGACACAGCCTCACCAAAACTGGGGAAACGTAACCTGGTCTGAATCAGGATTCCTGCAGGATTTCTGCCCGAATAAAGTGCTGACTGAGTGTGTTTTTCCCACTTATCTATGACAGGAATGATGTGAATGCAGAATTATGTAACAACTCTCAATATGTCACCCTGAACAAACACCCCCAGAGTCACCTCTCCTCTGTGTGTGCATTCAAAGATTCAAATTCAAAGACATCACAGTTTCTCAGAACTTGATGTGTTTCAGTGTCTTTCATTCTGCTGCTCTCAGGAACAATGTGAGATTCTCCAGTGTAGTTATAAAACATCATGTTACTGTTGTTCGGACCCATGTCACAAAGGATTAGGAGGATTAGCTATTCGTATCATGTGGGAGTCAGGTCTACCTTCCATCCATATAAGCAGGCAGCCCACGTACTGTAACCTAATTACACAGGAAGCTGTAATTCGGAGCTACTAACCACGAAACACAATTCCCTGGAGCAGCCACATTATCTCTGTTCAGCAACCTTGTACAAATAAGAGAATAGTTCTCCGGATCACCCTCATCGGTGCTGTCAGGAGCATGTTTATTTCAGTGTGTTTGTGTGCATGGATGTGCTGTCTACCTGATATTTCCTGCCGTGCTGTGGGAGAGGTGCTCTTCAGTATGCTGAGTCTAGCCTCTGCTGTCTGTTTTCAGCAGCAGACAGCCTCCACCTGAGGCTCTGCTCTCACCTCCCTCCACAGATAACACACTGCCCAGAAACACCTCAGCCTCGTCTGGTTTATTCAGCACGGAGCTCCTTGAAGGTCCCAACAGGCACATTGGCAGGAAGGTGTCCCACGGTGGGACAGAACTAAATATATTTACTCAAGTAATCTAATTCAGTTGAGTGTTTGAGGTCCTCTTCCTTTATTTTATGTCACTTTGAGAGACAGCTGGAGATACTTGTTGATAAAGATTTTACTCTCTTTCCTTCTCTCTTTCAAAGAGGATCAACGTAGTGAAAAAGTTCTTATAGACATGAGAACACAGAAATCAGCATATTTAAACTCACTGTTTAAACTCACTCAACTTCCCTGTTGCATTCAGTGAAAAGTGTGTGTGGCCACATATTGGGCTACGCGTGTGTGTGATCTGTTAAAGGTCACAACACTGAGAGAGCCACTGGTGCTGCTACATCCCTCCCACTGACCTCCCATCACAACAAACATGAATGACACTCTTTTGTTTGCTCTCGTCTTTTCTGCTCTTTTCTCTCTGTCTTAATACGACAACACTGTCTCTGGGGATGATGGGATTTTGCCGCCTGTGCATGTGTGGCACTAGAAACAGCTTAGACTTGCTGCCTTTACTCTGTATAGGGATAAATTGCTTATCGTATGTTGTTCTCTGTTTTGTCTTGTCTTTCTGGTTTGTTTTGTCATAGATAGGGGAAACGCTGTGAGGACTTGAGCTTGAGCAAACAACCATGGAGCCTGCGGTGAGAGGCTGCGCTGACAGACACTGCCATCCACAGAGCCAAGTGGTCAGTATGCAGATTTACAAATGAGCTATTCATTAGATCATTTCTTTGCAGGATAATTATCCTTCATAATGGATAAGATAATTATTACTCCCTGACTCAGAGTTAATCAGGACCTACTTGTTCCTGTCTTGTTCCTCACTGACTTTTGCAAACGACTCACAATTCTTTGTAGCTTATTTTCAGACATGAAAACACTATGCACTGTACAGAGAAATCAAAAAACAGAAACTCAATAAATTTAACAGAAATATATTCACAATAATTTCATTTACAATATGTTACTAATAAATATATTCAGATTGTTTAACTATAGTAATTAAATATTATTCCACTAGCCATTAGCTTAGAGAATATTATTCCATAAAATAATAAATATATGTGAAACATATTGAGAATGTAGAGCTTCGGAATACACAGCATTCATCGAGTCTTTATAGTGGGGGGAGCAGCACAGAAGCAGGGGGTTATGTGTCTCTGGTGTGTGCAGCTCACGTGTAGCTGAGCTTCACTGCGACTGGTGAAGCATGAAGCCATTATGTAGATGTGCAGCCTTTGTGTGTGCATGCACAGCACAGGTACTGTTAAAATGAAGAGAAACATTTGACTAATTGAACAAGGGACACAGGAAAGCTGGAAACACACAGGAGCATTACATGGTTCACCTGAATGAACCTCAGAGAGCATGAGAGCAGAGCACGAACACATCTGGCTTTTTGTCGGTCTTATCTGGATGAATGATCTCAGTCTTCCTTTCTCCACACTTGTCTTTTCAGAGAACTTTCTTACACTTCCCAAAAGCTGCACACTCACTCACTCACTGATTTGTTTCATTTGCTTCACCATCTCTTTCTCCTTCCATCCCTGTCTCATCTGTCTGTGGATGAATCTTGAGAGGCCACTGGAGCAGAAGGAATCTTCTCCCTGCCCTCCGTCCCCACTGGCACTAACTGCACATGCTCAGATGTGACATCACATCACAGATGCCCCGCAGGGGCTATTACATAACCCGCACACCTCAGTGAAGCAGCTGGGCGCACCTCATTGTGACACACACAAGACACAGAGGTTACATATACACTCATGCAGATTACATGTTGTACATACTCAGGCATGAATGAGCATCATTATTTAACATGAATTTAACTTTTAATCTCAATCTAACTTTTAACTTTATAATGTCAACCATTACTACAAACATTCAAAAGACTGACTTTTGCAGACTTTGACCCAACAGAACTGTTCGTATGTGGTGGTATTTTTCTCGTTTCACTCTGAATATTTGCATAAAAGCAGCTTTTAACTCATCAAGTGTCTTCACTTTAAAAGGCTGGTGTATGAGGAGCACAGAGACTGCAGAGCATCTCGTCATAGAGCGCAGTGTCTTTTCAAGTATTAATGAGAGATGCTGGCCAGGTTTGTGATATGTGTCTGCCATAATTATGCATGATCACAGGGAGTGGACCTTCTCCAAAGTGCCCCCCTGTTGTGCGCAAGTTTCGAAGCACGGTTGCCATGGAGACGCTTTTAGTATATCAGGCTGCCTCGTTTCAGTGTGTTGCTGCATGTGAAATGGCTTTACGGTTGGGAACATTATGTATTTGAAGTGCTTTTAGCAGGAAATGGCACCCAAATTTAGTACCACCTGCTCAGAGCCAGGCATATTAATTTGGATGGTATGTCATGAGGAAATGTGATAAACATGTAGAGGCTGATTTATGTAACTGAGGTGATGTGGGTTTATGAAAAATGTGTATAATATCAGTAACGTATACAACGAACTTATATGGAGCTGATGACTATATAAGCACAAACTGACAAAATGTGTATGCTATGAATATAAATTATTATGTTCACTGTTCATATGCCTATTTGGTTTCTTACAGAGCAGTTTAGCACCTTTCAGCTCTTGTTTTGGTTTTCCGACTTGGTTTAGTCTCACTGCTCTGATCAGCCTGGGTTCCGGCCTCAGCAGGCAGCTATTTTCATTGAAAAGGCTTCTGTAAATGAAGCATCCTTAAGCATCCACCGTTCACTACCTGAGCAGATAGTGAACAATGGATGCTTAAGGATGCTCAGAATATCCATAAAATAAATCCATAAAATAAAAACAATCCCAAAAGAGAAAAAAGACAACTCAGTAGAAACTCCAACAGCCGATGAAAGATCGTCACTGAATTCAGCTGCAGCTGTGATTTCCCAACTTTTCTAACTTCAGTTTAAGTACAAGTCACACAGAGGTTGTAGGTGGTGCATCAAAGTGATGTGTCATTTGCCTTCAGTGTTGGAAACAAGTCCCCTACAAACATTAAGTCCTTGCCCTGAGTGGCAGCCTCTCTTGGTGTAATTAATCTTAATGATGTAATAACACTTAGGGTCAATTAATGACATCAACAACTGGTTTTGTTGACACCTACTTGGAAAAATAGATTACTTAATGAAGAAAGTATATTAAGGTGAAGAAAATCTACTGTATTTCACTATTTCAAAAATCGAAGCATTGATATATGGTTCTCATGAATTTGTGGAACTTTCTTACAGAAAGAGATTTTATTTGAGAAAGTGTAAAGTGAGAGTGTGTATCTGGAGGATTGTCATTGTCCGGCTCAGACCGTGTGGGAATCGACTGACTGTAATCAGGGAACACTGATCCAGGCTAGGGTGAGTGATGTTCTTAATATTGGATGAGCTCATCTGTGACCGAGAAGAAGCAGGGGAAGCGGCCAAATCCAGAAACTGGAGCAAACGCTGTCACACAATGTGCAAACACTCACACATCCACCCACACACAAACTACACAGATGCTCTTTCCCTTTTCTTGCTCATACTACATGAAATATATACATATATAGACTTACACACACTGTGACAAGCAGAGGCAAGATGTGCAGTGAATGCATAAGCAAATGACACACACCCTCAGAGTTATGAGTATCTCCTCACTGTCGCTCCCCATCATAACACGAACAACCAAACTCCTCCAGCTGCAGCAGCTTCACGTGTGACGTTTGCTCACTCATGTGCAAATTATGATGCAGCGAGAGAGCGACATTACAGAGAGACAGACAGAGAGAGAGAGAGAGAGAGAGAGAGACATGTCTCATTCACATGCTCAGACCTTGATCAGTCAAATGACTCTGAAATGCTGAATTAACCTGTAATGAATGACAGCACTGATTCGGTCGGATGCGTTGCCATGGAGACGGACTGAGGGAGTATCTGCTGTGTTATAACTACTGACGCATATGGTGGCTTCTCAGGCTGTGTGGGTGGTCAGTGGCATTGACCTCACAGGTCAACCTCCGTGCAGAGCAAAACATGTTTCAAACTGGATCTCTACGGGAACAATAAAAGGACATAAATATGAGCTCAACGCTGCCATGTATGGATACACAGTATATCCATCATCATATGGATATGCTCTGTATGGGTGTGGTAAACATTTTTAAACATTTTGCCTTGACAAAGATCCAATGAGGATCAAAGTGTATTTGCAGCTGAGTCATCTTTTCATTGGTAGATGTGGTACAATAATAATTCAGGATGAATGAATGATGGTCAGAAGGTTTATTCAACTACAGGAAAGCTTTTCAGATCAGTTTGTATTACTTTGAGTTACAATGACATCTCTAAATCACATCTCATTCTCCAAGTAAAGTTTATTAATATGACAAATATCAAATACATCACTGCGGTTCTCAAAACAGCTTCCTTAGCAAATCAGAAAGCCATCACACAAGCGACAGGGTAGAAACATACCAGAGTCCTCGAATCGAGCACATACTTAAGTTCTAGTGTGTTTGTTTACTCACTAAAACATCTCTGTGTTCTCTGAATGTCCAGCTGCCAAACCCCAGATGACAGAAGCTCAGTGAGTTGATAAAAATGTTGATACGCTCATTTGAGTCGCCTTCTGTTATTACTGCCTGCACAGAGCAATTAAGCTTTATGAGCAGCAGTGAGTGGTGCAGCAAGTGCTGGGATGGCTTTTTTTTTTTTGCCCTCAGGGCTATATGCACCCTGAGAGGAAAACTGTAGATAGGACTCTCATGTTTTTCAGATTAAAAAAAAAAAAAAAAAAAAAAAAGTGAATTAGGATTCTGTCAAGGAGCTGAACATGATTTTAAGTTTTTTATTTCATTAACATTTTTTTTTTTACTAACATTAATTTAGAAAAACATGCAAACAATTTAATAAATTGTTCTTGTCTACTGAGATCAAAATGAAACAAAAAGGAAAAAAACAAAGAAGCTGCCTTTTCCCTGTTAACTGCCTCTGCTGCAGCAGAGGAGCATACTTTACATTATTTACTTGTAGAATGAATAAAGCAGAGGAATAAGATGATTATGAGTACACATTGTGAAAACATCACTAAATAAACATATCATTCAGTTTGCAGTGGATCAGGGCCCAGCAGGTATTCTGACTTAAGGAGCCAGATGTTTAGATGTGAATGGATGTGGGGTTGGTGCCGATCATCAGCTGAACTACCTGTGTCTCTCTTAGGAAACATTTGGAGTCTAAATCACAGGCTTAACAGCCTGCTGTAATACTGCCGGGACCGGGGGGGTCCATAAACCAGTTCATACAGAGTTGTTTATGCTATCTAAACCCAAAGAGGACAACAACAACAGGATCAAACTAAATCATCAGCATGGTCTATTGATTAAATCTGCAAATGCTCTGCAGTCATTCAGCCAGTCAGTGCAGAGCTCCACCTATCCGTTGACTCTCCTGTCCACAAATCTAGAGATCAGCCTCTCCTGGGCAAACAGATTAAACAGAGCAAAGATGATAACTGGATGTCTCTCTAACTGTGTATCACTCCATAGAAAATCAATTTGTCATTAATGCCTCAGCTGAAAGGAACCATGAAATGAAATTATTCCCTTAGAACACTTGTGATTACATGGACAGGCAAAGAAATAAAAGAAATAATGGCTTATTTTGAGGCTATTTTATCTTATATAAAAGGACATTGGTGTGCTGTGTGAGGCAGCTATTGTAACTGAAGATACACTTTTGAGATGGCCGGCCTGTCAGTCTGGATTTTTGTTCTTTGAGGCACTGGAGGAAAAAGAGAGGGTTGGATCTGATAAATAAAGAGCTGGGAACCACTGTGCTCCCATTTAGATATGATCTGTTTTGGAATATTACATTTATAAACACTTAGAAACACCCTCATGTCTTCTTACAGTTACATTGTAGTAAGTTATAAAGAATTTATCAATTGTTTTTATTGTACTTATACAAGCTAAATAAATGTCAGCTTCAACTCAAGGCCCACTTAGTTTTCACTATGGGAACTGTCCATAGTGCTGAAACACCAACACAGGCGCTGCATGATGGGAGAACACTCACATTCCCTCCTGTTCTACAGGACAAAATGCCCATTAGGCCTGGCATGTTTTCTGTCAACAATATTCCTCTGATCAAACATGACTTTCTCTGTGAAATTTAGTTGCCTCATCAGGAGTTGTTAAGACAGAAATCCAGGTCCAGGGACAGAGCTGCAGCACAGAGGAGATCTAAACAGGTGAGTGGTGTCACACTCCATCATCCATCCTATTAGTCGGGCCTAAAAGGGAGCAAACGAAGCTGGCTGGCTATTGACTCTTGCTCAAGGGCACCACTGCAGGAATCCTGCGTCAGAACTCAGAGCAGCAGTGAGGTTGAAAATCTCTGCCTGGGTTGGTCTATCAGCAGACATGATGAGTTTATTAGGAGAAAAAACAGTGATTTGACTCCTGTTGCAATAAAAGTCTTAATAAAACTACAGCTTCAGCCGTCTATCATCATCATCAGTGTTTCACTGTTGGTTCTTGTATATAAAAGGGTTGTTTTTGTTTTAAGTTTTCAATTTCAAACATTTACAAGAGCTTAAATTTGGACAAATACTGCTTTTTAAGAACTGTCAAACAAATGCTGCCATAAAGAAGTGCTGCTTTTAAAAGCATTAGACAATTGCACGTATTAAAACTAAGGACTTTAAACCCTTATTTTCAGATGCAAGTCTCTCAGGAAACATGTTGAATATCCAAAGTAGAACATCATGGATCCACAGAATATACATGTCTCTAACATGTTAGTCTAATAGATCCACAGAATAACATGTAAGAGTGAGAAAATCTTTTTTCCAAAAAAATAAACAAAAATATATAACAAACCTACAAAAGATAAAGGACACTATAAAAGCTTTGTACAATCAGTGGAAAATCTAACCCTAAAATGAATTTCCACATTAAAAACTGACAGTAAAATACAACATGTGGGCATGTGTGTGCATTCTTCACTAACAGAACTTTTAATTAACTATGGTATCAGCTCTGGGTCTCAATCTACTGGTGGCACAAAACCCCCAGTTGCAAACAAGTGGATTAAGATGAATCCCACTTCATTTACAGACTGTTGGCCAACACTGTGGATTACTCTGCTCATGGGTACATTTCTGTGAGGCAGCAAAGTGATGAAGTGAGCAGGCAGTGTCGTTCAGCAGGAAGCTGACGTGCCCCTAAGCAAGATGCTGAATCCCTTGTGCCTCTGAGGCTGCTGTGATATAACTGATTCCCTCAAGGATCAATAAAGAATGACATTTCATTATTATTTCATTAAGTGTACCTTTGTAAATCCACATGGATGTAAAATCATCTTAAATCCATAGGGACGAATACATGAGTTTACAGCTGAGGGGAAAAGAAGCTGAATTCTGCTTCTGGGAATTTTCTTCAGTCTGACACATTTTATGGACTCAATAAAAACTGCATTCATTGAAAAAGTCATGTCCAGATTAGGTGATAATAAAAAAATATTGTTAATTGCAGCCCAATCCTTTGATCTGACAGTATATAACAGATACTGTGTATCCAGATAAAAACACTAAAATGTTCATAGATGATCTGATCAGGTTTAAATGCAGCTGTTCAATAAAGCTTAGAGGCTGAGAAACACTCAGGAAGTGGCAAATGCAAAGTGGTGAATTGCTCTGTTGTTCAAGCTTGTCAATTCAGTGGTGTGTAGTTGTGTTGCATCAAGCCATTAAAATACCAAAGTGGAGTGTATGATTGTGTTTGTGTGTGTCTCCGATCTTCCGCTGTAACGTTTGGATGTTTACGTCCTTTTTCATTCACCTGAGATTAACAGGAAATCACCTTAATCACAACAGTTGGAAATTAATTTGAACAGAGGTGGAAACAGATGAGTGGGAGTCTGTTTGTTTCCTTCAAGAAAAATAGCTTTTATGCAATCAGAGGCTATTATTCTTCACAATTCTTACAGACAACACACACTCACACATTCAAAGAGACTCTGAGAGTGGAGAAGCTATTAGCAATCAGAGGCACGTCTGCAGCAGCCTCGCTTAAGACACTCTGGGACTTTCAATACAGGAAAGATTATGTTCTGAACAAGCTGTTCAGCAGAACCCGAAACCACTGCAGAAAAAGAGAAAAACAACCCCTGCTGGTGGATATTCACAACTTAAGACCACACAGTGCTTTCATCCTTTCAGATCAGTGTGAGTGTCGGCGAATGGCTCATAACAGGAGGTTTTGAGGTGTAGATCAGAGGAAAAAGCTTTTTAGAGGTTGTTCAATTGCTTCAAATGGCACAAATCCAATTTATAGCCATAGCATTGTGCCCTCCACTGCTTCAGCTTGCCAACAGTACGTAATTTATTCTGCGAGCTTCCCTTCAGTCAACACATCACCATCTACTGTAATACAAACGATGCAACCTCTCAAATTACTTTCTCTCTTCCTCAATCAGATTCCATCTCTGTGCTTTGACTGTAAACTAGTTTTGTTTCCTCTGTATGAACAGCAAAGTCCAACAGACACCCTTTACTTAACGTCCCCCCGAGCCAACAGCCCCTCTGCCCCGGTTTACCTGCTCCTCCAGCTCTCAGTCCTCCAGCACTTGGACCTGGTAGTTTAGCGAGGACCTGCAGAGAGGAAGGTCTGCTGGGCTTTCAAACACACCACGTCCTGCTTCTCTGTCTGTTTTGTGTTCAGATAATTAGAGTGTGCTGCTGGATGCACAGCCAGGAGCCCACTGAGAAATGTGAGATGGACAACCAGGGGCCTGGGAAGCCGGCCAGCTCTTCCAGTAAAATCACCCCCTCCACCACCACCGCTGACACCAAGCCCTGCCTTTACTGGGCTGTGATGTCATCCCTGTACCCGCCTTCTACACAGCGGGCAACACAGTTTGGCATGGGAGGAAGATCTGAGCTGGGACAATCCCCGTCCTTCCCTCACGCCTTTGTCTTGCTGTTTCTCTTTCTTGATTTGAATCATTTTCCCTTTCTCATCCTCAGCCCTTACATCTTCATCTCATCACTGAGTTCTACCAATGTGCCAATTCAACAGATCTGAGTCGTAAAGACCACAAAATAACTGCAACTGATGCTTCTGTCAAAAAAAACGCACGCGGACACAAAATATTTTACAGGGACAGATGGAACCTTCACTGAATGGACTCCAACATAAAACTTTAAATGCAGTGTGTACCTCTTAACCTCATCAGTTAATCAAGTTTCTTATTCTATCTGATATTAAACATCCAGATATTAAATTTCACAGATGACAAAAAAAAACAACAGAACATCTACATTTAAAAAGCTTGATCCAGGAATTTTCTGGCATTTTTACTCAAAAAAGGACTTAAAAGATTAATCAGTTATCTAAATTGTGTTTTCAGTCAATCAACTAATGAAATAATCTACTTATTGTTTCAGTTCTATGCTTGTGCAATAAAAAACTGGACAAACAATATGTGGTTGAAGGACAGGTCCTGTTTTTTTTTTTTTTTTTTTTTTTGTTACCTAGGTCTCTTCGCGTAATTGTGACCATTCAGACAAACAAACTGGAGTGCAGATAGCCAGTAAGTTGCCCTGGAAGCAGATTCCTTTGCTACAACAGTTAATCCAGGGGGCTACTTTCTATGTTTATGTTCAGTCGAGCTCAGAGAGCTGCTTTTGAAGTGATTTATGTAAATCTGAAGTTTATTTGAAAAGCTGTAGGAGGCTCCTGCTGCTTGATCTGAAATACTGAATTCTGCATTTCCTGAACTGAATCTTTACAACGGAGGCGGAAGGTGCAAAGTTAGCACGACCCAAAATCAGAACGGACACAGTTCTGAGAGTCTGACCTCATTGGAAAAATGATTTCCCTTTAAAATGGTCACAGTTATGATTTCAGAACCTGGATCGGCTCCATGACAGAGAGGCACAGCATGTAGTTCCTATAATTCTCTGTAGGAAAAGAGACTTTTTTTTTCCACAACAAGCTTTGTTGTCTCAATTGTTCATCTGGTACGAGCCAACTGCTGCAGAGCCTCAAACGCTGGAATGGAGGGGGGATTTAAGCAATTCAATTAATGTGTTTTGAAAAGGGCAGGAGGATATTATGAAACCAAGGTAACCATTGCAAGAAAGGCAGCAGAGATCCAGCTAAGCGTATTTGGATTATATCAAGTGGAAGACACATTAGGATTCTGTTTTATAACACATATAACTCTATGAACGCTCTGGCACTATGATCCATTTTTATCCACCGCTGGAAACAAGATGGGAAAGCCACAGACTGCTGCACCTTTTGGTTACCATAGAAACCACCTGAATGACTGGCCAGTAGCTGCTTATGCTGCATTAAAAAAAAAAAGGCATTTGGTTTCCAGGGTTTCCAGTGATTTTTGATTATTTCACCCTGATGTGAGAAACAATGAGGCAATCTGCCTCCATTCATCGTCTCCCATAATCCCCTTCTTTTCCAGCACTAATTGGATAACTCCTGCTCCAATTAGAGGAAGCCTCTGCTCCTCTGCTCCCACAATTCATTTTCACCTTTTCACCCTCTGCCTTTCACCTTTATACATACTCTGCCTTTAAACTGCTCAGTTTAAAGGCAGAGCAGCTCAGAGAAACACATATTAGAGCTGTATGTTTCTGGACAACGTTTGCACATCTGAATCCTGATTTCCCCCAACCGCTCTATCTTTTTTATCCCAAATGAAGGACACACACACACACACACACACACACACACACACACACACACACACACACACCATCAACTGCAGATAAGGAATTTTACATAATTGGTGGTGTAGCCATGTAGGCTCCTGTTCGTCTTATAGAATAAGGTGAACACTGGGATAATGACAACGTTTATCGACTATCAACAGTGTTTATGTGAGGACAATAAGGAGCATAATCAAATGACAGCACACTGGCAGCATTGTTCTGGGATGTTAGCAGCGGAATGTCGGCTCACCTGGGCTGAAATGGGAGCTGAGGGCAAAACCGGGGCTGAAAACGACCGAAGACACCGTCACCAGGAGCACCAGCATCTCCATAACCGGCGCTGCGAAACCGAAAGAAAAACTGCAGAGCTCGGAAGGCAACGATTTAGGCAACACTATTTCTTGAGCACGGCTTCATTTCTCCTTTCCGAACCGGCCCCTGGTGATGTCTCTACGTGCGCCTTCATGTTTCCTCGTACCGGTGTGATTAAGAGAGATGCTGACGGGCAAGAAGAAGAAGAATGAGGAGGAGGAGGAGGAGGAGGAGGAGGAGGAAACGAGGGCGACTGTATGACAGAGTCCTGTTTGACAGCAGTCAAGTTGATCCAGATTTCAATTTCCCTTTCACAGCGCACAGCTTCACGCGACACCTAGACGGAGTCACATCATCCCAGAGGTCTGACCGAGCGGCATCAGACATGTGACACCTCCGCAAAAAAAGCGAACCAAATCAAACGCTCGGTTTCCTGTCAGAGCTGCTGGGAGCTGTCCGAGGTGCTGACAGCAAGAGCGCCATCTTGCTCGGTAATGAGCCCAAATAGAATTTATGGAGCGTTTTGCGCTCTGTCTGCAGGGGGAGGGGGCTTAGCAGGCACAGGATAGGCTACTGTGCTGCTTGAACATGTTCAACTGACTGAAATATACAGTGGAGACCCGGAGAGGGTGAAAAGATGTGGAGCATGAATCTATTTTTGCAGCTAAATTGATAAATTTCCATTTTCCAACCTGAAGCTGGTGCAGCTTCACCTTCTTTCATGAATTTCACTGTATGTGTTTTGTGCCCTGGAGGCAGAGCCTTCAGCTGTCTCCTCAGGCTCAGCTCCCTCACTTAGATAAAAAGAGACGGAAAAAAATCTCTCTCATGAACAGACTGTGATGTAACACCAGGGAAAGACACAGCGGCATGTGGCTCTTTGGACTATCCCCACTGTAATCCTGCTTGGATGAGGCCCCCTCCCCCACCCGACAACATTCAACCTCTCCCAGGCCCCCTCCTCCCCTGCCTCCCTCATCCTCTCTCCCCATCAGATTGGATTCCTAGCAGCAGAGGGAGTCAACTTTTCCTCGTGCATCTTACAGTCTTACTATGATGGTAATTCTTCACCCACACAGAGACAGAGATGTCACAGACTGAGCAGCCAAAGAGAAACAGATCCGTCTAAGCACAAATTGTTTGTGCACCCTGCTCTTTGTGGCATGGATGATTAGTTATGTAATCTGTCATATATTATTAATAGACATATAGTCTCAGTGATTTTACATTCTCTATGTGAACAGGCCATTCTGGCAGCTTTTCTTAAAGTGTTTGGCTGACAAATCATGTAAGAGATGGCTCTAAAACGAACAGTGAAGTACTATAGTGAATCTACTTAGTTACTTTTCCCCATTGTGGAAAGCGGCCTTCAGAAAAAAGGCTGTTCTGACCAGACTGTCCATTTGATGTTGAGTTTTAGTTGGAGTAAACTAATAACCACTTACCTCCATCTCCCCTCCTCCAGAGTTCATCAGAGCAGCTCCAGAGCGTGATCCAACTTCAGGTCCAGTCCAGTGAGCTCCTCAGGAGTCACAGTCCAGGTCACATCCATCCACCTCTTCACCTGAAGGCCTGGATGCAGGTTGGGGTCTAAAAAAAACCCAAACAAACGAATAAATCTTCACCGCCATCAGTGTCTCGTATTTGTGACATCATTGAGACAGTTGTTTCCAGCCATCCGTCAACTACATTTGCTGATTGTGTACAGGATCGTAAGGGACTTGCATCTTGCACTGTGGGAGGAAACTGGGGCAACCACAAGAAAGTGATTTATAAACATGCAAATTCAACACGTAATAATCCCAGATCTGGGTCCACATCCACCGAACCTTCTTGCTGAAAGGTGAGAATGCAGCAGTGTCACCTGTTACCATGCTGTTTCACCCCACAGAGAAAAAACATAGGCCTGCGCACAACAAAGCTTAAGTTAGACTTACAAATGATAATGATAATAATAATGATAATCCGCGAGACTCTACTAGAGGGATGAACACTGTTCTTCCAAAAGATATCCCCTCATTAGCTGTTTTTGATGACAGGGAGCTCTGTCTAACAGGCTGCACCAAATCTCCCAAAGGTTTTCTACTGGGTTGAGATTTGCTGACTGTGAAGGTCTTACTCAAAACACTGGGTGAACCCCTGTGACCTGGACACTGCAGAAGAACCTCCTTAATTTGTCACCAGTCTGTCAGTTGGAACTGAACTATGAACTTCTAAATGAATCTTTAGTCCAGTGTTCAGTCAGTCCTGCTGACTGAAGAGGGTAACTGCAGCAGAACAGACGCCGGGTTCTGGAGAAACAAAGGAATATAACTGTTAAATAAAGTTAGGTTTGAAACTTCATCACCCTTTTGTTCACTAATACATGTGATTTTTCTTTTATCTACTTGTAGAGACAGTGAAAGCAGAGGAATGAGGAGAGAGGATGATGTATAGCTTGTCATCTGTGGACCTGATTCCATTTCAGACCCTTTTACTTTGTAATGGAGTCACGGTGTGATGACTAAGAACTCACAGAGGAGGAAGACGGTGGAAGGACACAGCTGATATTTTAAATACAAGTGCCTATTTTGGGACATTTGATTTTGCTGTCAGGAATATTCCTCCTAAATCTTTTCACTCCTGCACCTCCTCTTGTTTCATGTTCTACTCTCTGATGCATTGTGTTGCATGTCTGCTGTTTCCCTGGAAACAGAAAGGAGAAGATGAGATGGATTTTTGGGGTGAAACGCCAGTGTTTTCCAGTCATTTCGCATCCTCCTTGAGATCTGACGAGCATTAGGTCAACTGCAGTTCATCAGTGGACTTTTTATTTTTAGTCAGGTAATTAAACATGCAGAGGAGCATCAAGCAGATCAGATTATGCTGAACGTTTTCTCCATTTTGTGGTGAAGAAAGCAGATATGGGATTTAAAGAGCCGCCCACCCTGACACCCCTTCCAGCTCCATCCACACCCCATAATTCAGAGTTGTCCTCAGTGGGTGCTGAGGGAGGAGAGCAGGGTCCAGAGCAGGCATCAGGCCCAGCTTTAACAGCTCCCTGTGGAGCACTGGTCACTCCACACCCCAGCAGCTGTACATGCTGAGTTCTTCTTCTATGGTTTCACTGTGGGGCCTGTAAAGAAACCGCCAGCCTCAGGACTCAGACTGGATCCACTACACTGAGCTTGTAACTTATGATTCTGTGGCTTTGTGAAAACAGTGCTGGATAAGTTTAAGATTGTTTTGTGGTCATTCTGAAAACAATGCTGCGTTCAATGCCTCATGAGAAGTCGACATTTAAGATTAAGAAGTTTCAAAGGCTCTCTGGCCTTTCCTGCTGCCAGAAAGTTGATAGGTATAGAAAACTGAAAACTGCAGAACCTGACAAATATAAGCTTTCTGGATAATTATAGTGCTGTCGAGCTACTAGGTGACAGAAAAAAAATCAATTTGTCTGTCCACTAAACGTTGTATGAAACATGATTCTTGATTCTTCATATCTGTTTGTTATAACACTAACTCACACTAACCATTTAGAATATTTATACATTTAAAATGCAAAAAGAAAAGTAAACAACAGAATTACATGTGGCCTCCAGTCCTCACATCGAGCAATGAATCTCACCAGTATCCAATCAAAAATATCAATCAAAACACAAACTAGACACAATGCACAAGTCATCATTGTTGTTATCATTGATGTTGTATGCTGGTGCACCAAAAGGCTTTTGTGTGTTTTTATATACTGCATTATACGTACTATTTATATTGTATTTTTTTATCCGCAAATAATAATATAATAAAATCAATCCAAAATAAATGTTAAATTCTTAGTAAAGTAACCACACGAGTAGATGTGTGAATGTGCAGAGCCTTGAAATTGGTGCAGTCTGAGACAATCAAACAATGGGATGAAGCACTTCTTAACAGCTGGTTTCCAAGACTCAGCAATAAAACCACATCTGCAGAGGAGAAACCTGAGACTGGTTAGAACTGTTCATTCAAGAATCTCCCTCCTGCATGAGCAAATAGTTAGAGGACAAACAGGGAGAGTAATTAGGACATTTAAATGCTTGTTTGTGTTGCTTCTCTTTGGATGCTGGAGTTACATCTGAGTCCTGCAGGCATAAACACAGTCCACAGGGAAAACCAAGTGATTAAGTCACAGCAACAAACTCTGCAGGGAGAGCGAGGATAGGACTCTGCAGGGAAACAGATAAGGTCCCAGTCTTTTAAAATGAGTCTGTCAAACATCGGCCTGGTTACGTTGCTTCTGGAAACAGCAGACTGTTAATTTGTCGAATTATATTTGAAAAACTCATTTTGCCTGCTTACAAGCTGAGACTCCAGCTGGCTGCCCCACAGTCTGTTTCTCCATCCAACAAAGAAATTAAATTGTACCAGAGGAACAGTTGTATTATTTTACTTTGCAAGCATGTTTCTTGAAGGACCTTTGATTTTGCCCATTTTGCCTATTTCCTACCATTGACATATACTTTATATTACTGTTAACCACTTTACAAACCATGCTAAATAGTGTTTGTTGTTTTTTGGTTTTTCTCACCTTCCAGGCAGCCACTGTTTCCATTCATTTCTGTGAAGTATCACAATCAACTGTTCCGCAAAGTGACATGAAAACTCCTGAAAACTGTCACTTCCTGGAAGTTTGAAAAATAAAGGGTGTGCACATGAAATCTGACCAATGAGACCATCATAAATGTTCCAGATGTCCCGCCCTTCTGCCCTCCTATCAAATTAAAGAGCCTCCCTGTCCTTATCTGGTGTTCCATTGGTTTACACTCTCGAATTACAGCTCACTGCATTTAGTCCCAACATCCTCTGTCAACAGGAAATAAGAAAATAAATTTCACTGTGTCTTAAAAAGTAAAGCTTTAAAATCCAGACATTTCCCTACATTTACAGCCACACTAACACACGTTTTTTTAAGAAACTAAAGCTAATGCAGAAAAGGTTGTTCGCTGTAACAGATTACTCAACTCTAGCATGTTATATAGCATGAATGGAAAGTGATAGCTGTCTGCAAAACAGTAATAATACTACTGTATGTGTGGGATTTTACTTCATACCGCTTTCCACAGGTTACACTCTCATTAGGTACATCTGTACAATCCGTGCTCTGCCATGAATTCATTAGAGTGTTTGAGTCCTGTCCAGAAAATCAGCATTGCACAAGAAAAAAAGCAAAAATATAAAAAGTAAGAAAAAAACAAACATGCTTTGTTTATTAGATTGGGACCCCTCAGTCTGGAGGCAGGTCTTATTAACCCCACATTAGAGTGGATGTAATATAACCTGCACATGTGACATGTTTGAAGCTTGTCCTCAGTCTTGCTGGATCCAGTTGTTTCTCTCTTTGCTTTACTGGAGCCATTTTTCCTGCTCTGTATTCGGCAGGAATAAAAATGTCTGCATCATTCAGCATATTTTCACACACAGTACAGAGCTGCAGTGTTACACACACTGCGACAGGATACAGCTTTGCATGTTCACACATCATTAGGAGGATGTCTGCAAAACTCTGCTGTGCTAATACTATATCTGTTAAATGTGACACCTCAGCTGAGTGGGTCCTTATGGAGTCAATTTCAATTAGGCTCCGAGGTTCATTGGACGAGTGAAGAGTTTTTTTGTTTTTTGGTTTTTTTTAAAGAACAGTGGGACTGACAGGAACAGAAGGATTCTGGTTTTAATTCTCTGCCCTCCAGTGAAGTGTAGCAGTCACACTGTATTATAGGTCAGCACTGCAAAGAGAATATTGAACCTTGAGATCAATGGCGTAAGAGTCACTTTGAGTGGAACCCAGCAAAACATCGCTCAATAAACTGTCCTGTACACACTTCACTTGATCTTAAAAGCTGAGGACAGAAACACACATAGTACACACATGCACAAATGCACACACTGTCACATATCCAAACATTCAAATACATTTTTTTGTGATGCTTCAAAGCATCAAGCAATGACATTTGAAAAACTTGAATGCAACCACAAACGACCACACACTATCTGTTCAAATGTACCAAAATAAAACCCAGACCATATTTCTAATTTGGGTTAAATGATCCTTTAAAGTACAGTATAGTATTACTCACAATGCCTTTTGTTCTTTACAGCAGCCGTTCCCATCTGTTCAGATGCAGTCTTTCGAAACATCTTAAGATCACTGGTTGTGCTTCACTGACGTGCTACACAAACCTGCTCCAGTCTGTGAAGCACACATCTGCTCCGTTTAATATTCAGCATTTAAAATATGTTCTAAAATCTACTGAGGCTCTGGATCTAGAGAGCCTCTGATAGAAGCCATGATGGCCGACTTTGGTGGTCTGTGGGTCAAACACAGCTGGGATGTGCTGGAATCTGATTTCAAGTTCTCTGGATCGATACACAGTAGGATTCAAACTCAGAGTCTACACACAGCTTCAACAGGCTGGTAGACGTGTCCGTCCATAAACGATGGCTCCATGGTTCATTGTACAGGAAGCATGTTTCCTCACTGTGCACATGACTATAAGCACTTGACTTGATGGTTCATGCTGAACTGTAGGCATTGTCTGCTCTGGTGTGATCACCGGTCCATACACAATTGCCCAGAATTGCTCATACGTTATTTAACGCACATGTTAGCACACACAACTGAGTTATATAACTGTGTAGCACAAGATTTTTTTCTGTGCAGACCCACTCCCATCTCCCACCTCTCTCCCCTGTAGCACTTGTGTGTGAGTGTGTAGCGAACAGGCCGCAAACCTGATTACCTGCCTGTCGTGATGCTGGCAGGGAGCTGGGACTGTCGCTCTGAAATGATTCATCACTGTAAGAGCGATTTCTCGTCAAAGTGTCGCTGGTGTGTGAGGAACAGGCTTCTCTGGAACAGCTGAGGTTCTCAGCCTTCACTTCCTCTCCTTTGACTGGTGGCTACAGATGTTACGGGTCAGATTTAATAGTTGTCTCTGATTTCAGGCTGTGGGAACAGTCTGCAACAAAATGATCTGCATCTCAAAGCATGTAGAGATATTTCAGTCTGGACCAAAGTGGAGCCTTGACCGACTAACTGAGAGACTGATATTTCCATTCCCAGAGCCACGTGGCTACACTTAAAAAACAATTATCATTACATGTAAACACTATAAAAACAAATGTATCCATAAACAAACAATAGATTGCTTAAAAAAACCCTTTGTGCCACACTTTTAGGGACTCTGGAGAAGTGCAGTGTGGCTGGCTCACGCTGGGATGTTGTTCTCCTGTAAAGTTTTGAGCCATTTATTTGAACATTAACCTTGAGAGAAGAAGCCAGTGATGCTTCATTGAGATGATGATGCCTGACTAGATGAAGGACTAACTGAAAATGATGCACGTTGTTTGTCCCCTTGCCTCTAACACATGTAACAGTTGTTGGTGAAGTGGATGTTGAGATGTTGCTGAACTATTCCTGCACCATCTTCAGTTATTTACGAAATCTTTCAGGACTGACTTGCACAACTTGTACAACAGCCACTGCAGAAATATCACCGATAAACTCTGGATGCACTGAACACTATGAATAATCATCAAGTGCCGTGCCAAGGGTGGCCTCCTGTTCAACCCCACCAAAGGGTGGCTGTCCTCCACTTCAACCCCATCAGCAGGACTAATGTGGGGTCTTGTCCCAGTACATCCGGAGAGATGGGTACTGTCTGCAACAGCAGGAGCCAAGACTTTAATGGAGAATGGCTCCGCTGGGGAGAGCAAGACAGGTGCAAGGCCACCGATGGTTCCATCCTTCCTGTATATAAGAGTCAAAGAGAGGAGGAGGGTCAGCTCTTCCAGGAGATCTTGAATCTGGTGAGTAGTACTGGACAGGATATGTTTGTCGATGGGGATGGATCAGGTGACTGGTCTGTAGAGTTAATAAATATCTGGTAATGATTTCTTGTATTTTGAAGTTGCTGTGACTGATGTTTAATTCATTTTCTTTTTTTTCCATCATGGTGCTAATTTGTTTAAAGAAGCTGTGGACTCTGACAGCACAGTGGTTTTGTTTGATCTGTGGCGCGTCTTTATAACCTCTGGCCAATGAGAAAAAGCACGTACTCATCTTGATAAGAAAGTTCTTGAAGTGCAAATGATGGTGTGAAGGGGTGGGGGGTTGAAAGAAGAGAAGGGAAATGATGAAACAACCCGTAGAAATGCAGCAACACTCTGCTTTATGTTGAGTAGCTTCACAGGCTGTTTACACCCTTGGCTGCATTCTGTTTGCCATTTAAACCACTAATTCACTATATACTTTACATTATATACTGTACATGCCAAAGCTAACCAATGCAGTCCCTCAAAAATCCCCCCATTTCTGTCTGTTAGACTCACACACCCAAATGCCCTGTGGTGACTTCTGAAATGACGTGTGCTCTGAGATCAGTGCTGACAGACGTTATTAAGATCGGTACCTAAAAAACCCATGACCTTCCTCAGCATGAGTAACCCAGCTATGACTAATCACTTCAGCAGGTAATTGAGGTTGTATTGATTTGGATTGACGCCAGTGATGATTAACAAGCCTCTGAACGTGCCAAGAAATTAGGGAAAGAACAGCGGCTTGTTAGAGATCTATTCAAAATGAAGAGGCAAATACGGTAAATGTCACCAGCACACATCGTCCTGTCAGTCACTGCTGGCTGAGCAGGTACTCTGCATGATGACTGCATGAATGCAGCAGGAACACTGACAGTCAAAAGATAAGTAAAAATACTTTATTTATACTTTCATCTCTTTCATGATCAGGAGAAAAATAAGAAAAGAAGTAAGAATGAAAGACAAAAGGAGGATAAATCACAGGTTTGTCTCAGAGGTTTGTGCGATTCTGTGCAGCATGTGACACTGTTCCTCCTTCAGCCCTCGATTCAGATCAGGAAAAAAGGGTCTGAAGCAAAAATGAAACAGAAAAATAAACCAAGGAAACCAGAATGGAAGCACAGAGGAAACAAAGTGAGAGGAAGGAAGTAAAGGAAACAGGGAAACGAAAGAAAATTAAAGGAATAGTTCAGCATTTTGGCAAACTCAGGTGCTCAGGTGTTTGCTTTCTGGCAGAGATCAACCCAGCTGGAGCCAGGAGCATCTGCCAGGCAACCGCTGCTTTGTCAACCCCTCTGTAAAACACTGAACTGTTGTTTTGTATGCATCATGTCAATTCTTGAGGTTTAGAGCTGCTGGGAGACTGATTTTAATGTCTTCAGACAGAACCTGTCTAGCTGTTTCCCCCTGTTTCCTGTCTTTGTGCTATAGAGACTCCAATATTTAGCAAACAGACACAAGAGCAGTCATTTAGGTCTCTCCCAGAAAGCAAATGTCCCAAAATGCTGAACTCTCCTGTTCTCTGCTACAGAATTTAACTAAATGTGTGTAGTTAATTCTCCCTTCTGGCTTTTGATTAAGGCCTTGACCTGTGCACCTGATCTCCAGCTCAGGACACACCTGCAGAAGATGGAGGACGACTTTCGGCCACAGGTGAAGAAGGTGGCCGTGGCCATGGGCGCTTCACTCACAGAGCAGGACATCGACCGCATGCCACAGGAGATGAGAACGCAGGGTGACACTGTGTGTGTGTGTGTGTGTGTGTGTGTGTGTGTGTGTGTGTGTGTGTGTGTGTGTGTGTTTGAGATGACAGTCACACATCAAAAGGTGACCAGTATGATGAATGACGAGGTGATTTCACTTCCTGATCTCATCTTTTGTGATTCTCTGCAGGAAACTTCAACTACAGCAGGTTTCTGGAGTACATGAGGCAGTTCAAGACCTCGGAGCAAACAGAGGAGGCCATCAGAAAGGCCTTCATGATGCTTGACAAAGACGGCAGCGGCTACATAGAGTGGAATGAGATCAAGTATGAGCTCTGCACTAATTTAAAGATAAGGCTTTTGTTTTCTTCAATTTTTCTTATTGTCAACAAATCCAATAAAAAGGTATAAACCAACAAGTGTGTCTTTGACTTCCCTGAAGACCGATGACTTTTCATTCAAGCTGAAGAAGATTTCTCTTTTTACAGGTATATTCTGTCCACTGTACCAACTGCAGCCCCATCGGCTCCTCTGTCTGATGACGAGGCAGAGGCCATGATCCAGGCTTTAGACACCGATGGAGATGGACGTATTGACTACAGAGGTGAGGACTTTATTTCACACTCCCTGATGTACTGACCTGTAGTCACCACTGAGGGTCAGCAGTTAGTAACTCTTCATGTCTGAGGGAAAACATGGTTTCTCCCTTTGAACCTTTCATACAGTCAAAAGAAAAACCTCAGGTCTTTTCTCTGTTACATCTGCTCACTGCACACGTTGTTAAACAGTTTTAAAAAGCTGATAAAGGATGAGCTCATGATGAGCTTCACCACACAGCAGCACTCACATCTGGCTTTTTCTGTCTCCCTCCCTGCCTTACAGAGTTTTCACACATGGTGAAGATGGAGAAGAAACCATGCAAATAAAGGTCACATGGTTCATCTGTGCTCCACAGCGTTACTCCAGTGTGTGTGACAGATAGAGGAGGAAAGGAAGAGAGAGAGGCCCTGCATACCCAACCTACCCTCCCTAAACACTCTTCCTTCTCCTGTGGATCGAGAACTGAGGGAATGCGAGGACTTTTATCGGTACAGTTTGATAAAGAACAAAAGACAAAAAAAAAAAAAAAAAGAATTGAGAAAAAGGAAATTTTAAGTCATCAAAACTTGGTGACATTATTGGCTGACTCCATAGTAAAACCAAACCATCTCACTTCTTTAAAACGGAAACACTGGCAGAAAATCACACTTTGGAGGATCTGTGCTCTTGTATTTCTTTATTGGAAAGTTTTGGTGACACTTTATTAACAGGTCCATCATTTCCTGAGAATTTCCTCACAAGTTTCCTGGAAAGAAGAATTATTACTGTACGGATTGAAGAGGAATTCCACAATATTGTATTTTATGTATTTATGTTGTGTGCTGTACACATAATTACACTGATTCCTGTCAGAAAAATTAAAATTATTTAAATTATATAAATGACTTTATGGTTATTTCTGAAAGAGTCAGTGAGTCATGATACATGGAGTGAATTATCCAAACAAAGAAGATGAAGAAACGAGACGCCATGATCCAGGCTGTGGACACAGAGTGACAGGGACCACAGAGGCAAGGTGGTGCACCAACTTATTATGACCTCTAAGGGTCAGCACTGAGTAACTGAGTGTCTGAGGGAAGCACTGAGGGAAGAGCAGGTCACTCCTTTGAGGTTTTAAAAAAACTGGATCATATACTGATGTTTTGTTTCATGAATAGAAATAGAAACAGCTGATTTCTCTGCTGTGTTTGTTTTGAGGATTTGATTAGTTATAAAAAGTCCATGAGAACAGAGGACGAGCTCAGCATGATGCAAATGCACTATAATCATGATGTAAGCACACACTGCAGTTGTGTTGTAGTTATTAAAAGGAGAACATGTTGTCATTAGAGGAGTAAGAGCCCACACTTCAATAAATCAAAAGACTTAATTATTTCATTGTGAAACATCTAGAGTGAGCTTAAGTTTATACAGTATCTGCACTTTCGGCATCATCCTCTGAAAACTGGTTCTGTTCGGCCTGCATCTGTCTCCATCTCCACACATTTGCTCATACTCCAGTCAGAAAAAGGCCTCGTCTCTCAGGCTGGTGGCTGCACATTACCAACTGCAGTGTGTAATTGTAACATCCTGCTGCCAGACATTTTGGCAGTGCTGCAAGGCCTGACTCATGGCTTTGGTAACTCCCTAATGCAGCCCCCACCCGACCACAGTGCGACACACACATCTGGCTCTATGCGTCTCCCTCCCTGCCTCGCAGAGATCTCAGATAAGATGGAAAGAAAGGTCATGTGATTCATCTGTGTTACAGTGTTACTACAGAGAGAGAGTGTGAAAGACAGAAGAGAGGATGACGGAGAGGCCCTGCATACCACATCCACCCTCCTCGCTCTTCCCCCTCCTGTGGATCAAGAGTTAAGGGAGTATGAGGACTTTTGTCGTCAGTACAGTTTGCTAAAAGAAAAGGGAACAAAAAAGTGTTTTTCACTTGTTTAAACGTATTTTCTTTATTGGTTAACTGTCATGTTTAAAACTAATGATTAACTCTTGGTCTCAGTGTGTTTGGACACAGCTGCCATCTGTCTATAAATTTTCACCATGGCAGCACACAAACACAAACACACTGTAAGTTCAATAATCAAAGTCTTCCCCTTTTGCTGGGTCTGTGTTCCTGTTTCATCGTCATAGCGTCCAGCAGGAAAGTTTTGGTGAGTCATCAATGACTTTACAATAATTTCCTTGGCAGGTTCCTGAAAACATATGTAAGGTGGCACAAATAACAGGGAGAATAAAGACAGTTCAGTAATGATTATTGGAAACTTCTTTGTTTTTTGACAAATTTCACATTTTGAATGTTTAGCTCACCTGTTGTGGACAAGATTCTCTTGTTTACACAGCAATGAATTGACAGGAAGTGTAGGATACCAGCTGTCACCATTTTGCCTCAAATGAGATCTGTTTTGTACGTGTTCATGTGCAGGAAGTTTCCTGGGACTTTACAGTCAAATTATACAAAATAATGGTGCCTGTAAAATAAAATATTACCAAAAACAAAGAAAGAATCACAAACCCACTGAGATAAAATCACAGTTTCCTTTTATACAGATTTTAAAAAGATCAAAATCAGAATCAGAAATTGCACTGTAAAGGTCTGTGATGGTTTGTAAAAATATGATGCAGTGTTTCAGTTGACTGGATCCATGTTCAAAGTACATTTGAAACATTCCCTGATTTACAGTGTGTCTTTGGTTTCTCTTCTCTCCACCTCAGACCTGCAGTGTGTTGTTCTCGCTGGGAGCACAACAAAAATGTGTCTTTTCTGTTTAATCATACAGACAGTACACTCCTGCTATTAAGGATGTGATGTCTCAGTTCAGTGTAAGATAGAAGGCAACAATAAATCACGATGAACTCAGACCCTTTGTTCTCTTAGCTCAGAGAGGAGTCCAGGTGTTGCAGATGGACAAACAGATTCCTTGAGACAAATCCTTGGCGACGGTCTCAAAATCCAAACACAGAGAAAAGGCCACTGATGTACTAGTGTTGTTGTGGAGATGTCCTGAATTATCTCACCTCCGTCACAATGCTACATCCTAACTACAGATTCACATTAAATGCACTGAAAATCCTGTAGAGGCCACACACTGTTCTTATCTTCACAGTGTGGCACCTTGTAAAACACTTATGTGCTTAAAAGATGTAAGACCGAAGAAAAATAAATTAAGTCCCTCAAACTAAAGACACTTTCACATTTGAATATTTGTCCCAATGAGCTTTTATGGTTACGCTCAGTGAGGTTAACTTCCAGTTCAGTGAGGTTAACTTCCACAGTAAAACATACGCAGGCACACATCCAGACAAACTCAAGAGAGAAAACAGAATGTGAGTAAATGTAAGAACAGACCTTGGCCACTGCCAGCAGTGCTCTAACCATCTGTTTAGGGCGGGCAGACAGGGTATTTTAAGCAAGTAGCCGAGTCAGTTGCAGCCTTGTCCCTTGTCAAAATACTGCACCACACACTAACAAGTAACTCCACTTTAACTCTGCCACAGAATGATTGCACTATAGGCTCTAAAGTCAGCCCAGTAAACCATGTTTCTGGGCCAGTCTGACCTCAGAGTCTGTTCCTATTTTACCTATAAATCACCAAAACCATGCTTTCTGGGACAAAGTTTTAACTTTTTTTTTGATAAATAAAACTACACTTGCTTTCCTGAACAATCACAGCAGCTGTCATTTAAAAGAAATTCTTGTTTCCTCCATAAAAAGAAAACTTCTGCCACTTTTTAGTTCTGCTCAGTTCAGAGAGTTATGAACAGTCATTGTGAACTTTGAAACAAGGCAGACGGTGTCATCTGTGTTCAGACTCACTGTTTCCTCCTGATCATGCTGGTAACCTGTATGCAGACAGGATAACACCATTCCTGGATGACCGGAGTTCACCTGTGCATGTAGAGTCGTATGAGGCCAGCCTGGTGCAGCTGCTGCCACAGAGTCATTTCCATACGCAGGTCGTGGTTGATGAAAAAGCCCACTGGGCTGTAACTGCTGTCATAGTAGTGGTCAGAGTAGTTCTTGTAGTCTGGGGTCATGAAGCCGTACGCACTCACCTTCACAAGCAAAGGAAACACACAAGGCACAGTCAGCAAGAGTATGAAGCTAACTCTGATCGCCTAAAAACTAAACTCCAGCTGAGATGAACTATTTTTCTTTCATGTCTTGACTTGGCCTCTTCAGCCTGAATCAGACAGGCTGAAAAACAAGTTTTGACAGTGCTGCCATGCTTTGGATCTGACGGAATCAGTGTGTGGTCTGATAAATGATAAATCACACATTTGGCACAGCAAAGTACAATTTTTACAGAACTGTGGTTTGAGTCCTTCACAATCTGCAGCTATTCAGGGCGACACAGTATCAGACATGCAGTACATTCTTCCACGAGGCCAACTGCTAAGAGTCAAAACACTCTCACGCTATCATGCAAGTGTAGCCTTGTCCCATGGTAAATAAACAGCTGACTGATAGTGATATAGAATACAGTAATGATGGCTGTTACCTGGTCACAGGTGTGCAGTGCAGCCAGCAGCATCACCGCGCCCGTTGAGGGACGGTAAATGTCCTTATATTTGGTTGTCAGAGCACGAGATCGGAGGAATCTGCGACAAACATAAATAAATCAGTAGTGTCCGTGGTTCCAGGGACACTGAAGCTTAATTTAGGTAAAAGTGCAGAAAGATGATGTGAAAGTTGCACACACACAAACAGACCACGTGGTCCTCTGTCACTGTGTGGAGACTTTGCTCTCACAGAGTGTCTGCTTTTCTTTAGCCCGGCTTTCATTCTGTTCACCTGCTCTGCAGATAATTGGCTCACCTGTTTCTGAGGTAACGGATGAAATCTGGGTGGTACATCTTCAGCTTTTTAGCTGACACGTCCTCTCCGAAGAACTTGGAAGGACTGTGGAGGAAATACAACATTACTACAAAAAAAAAAAAAAAAAAATCACACACCCACCATCAGGTTTCCGTGTTCGCGAGCTGTGAACCGTTAAAGGTTTAAATGGATTTTGCACAGGAGAATGAATTAAGAGACGACTGTTGTTTTGAGTCCACTGTCACTGAGACTGTTAAATGTTGCTTACTCTTTGCCGCGCTCAGGCCCTCTTTCAACTGTACTGTGTGTCGCTGCCGCTTTCATCAGCAGGTAATCACGATCATGATCAGGCAGAAAGATGTATCGTGTTTCCTGTTGGGAAGCAGCAGAGACGATGATGTGACTCACGCCTGATTCCTCTACACACATCGATGAGGACAGACTTCATTTGTTTTTGTCCTGACCTTAGACAGAGGGGGTCCTCTGTACCCGTTTTTTGCGTAGCTCCTCATGGAGTTCATTAATGTGTTGGTGGAGAAAGTGTAGTGGGTGGTCCGAGACCCCACATCCTGCTCAAAGCCCATAGTGATTGCCCCATTGGTCCTGCAGATCATGGGTGTCCACAAACACAGACAAGCATTAAAAGGTGTCCATGGAAACACAACCATAAAACAGGTTTCTGTTAATCCATCAGTCGGCAGAGCAAACACACACCAGTCTGACTGAATGACTGTTTTTTCATTGAGTTTTATTGGTAAAACTGACAAACCCCAGATCATAAGCAGCCTGAGGTGTGAGAGTACTAAGCAGCTGTTCAGGGCCTTCAGCCACAAATCACCTAAAAACTCACTTCCAGTCTGTATCTCCACTGCCATGGTCAACTAACGCTGCTACTGATCCAACAAGCAGTTATATGGACTTGATTGACATGATAGCATTTTGTTCCAGTAAGGAAACTCTTTCTGCAGGACAGTTAAGCAAGGCCAGAGTCAGAGTCTACCTGAAGACATAGTGATGACTGTCGATCTCCTTCCCTTTCTTTGAATCCTTCAGTATCCCTCCATTCCCCACCACAGCACAGTGGATACACCTTGATTTACTGCTGCGATCCTTCCAGTCGTCCAACATCTGCCAGTTAGCAGGGGAGTTGAGGACAGAGAGAGTTTCCACCAACGCTGTTGACACAGAAAAACTGAATCAATCTTGATGTTATGTATGATAAGATGAAAAGATGTATGACTTGTGTAGACTTATTTTAAGACTTGTATTTTTTTTTTGTGTGTGTGTGTGTGTGTGTGTGTGTGTGTGTGTGTGTGTGTGTGTGTGTGTGTGTGTGTGTGTGTGTGCGTGTGTCTCTATGTAATTGCATCTGCCCACAGATTCAGTTATTTGCATTTGGTCTGAAAAAAGCAAACCAGTGCAAACCAAATTTACATGTGGTCTGAAAGCTCCACGTGTTTGAAAAGGGAGAAAATAATTAGATTAAAATATGTGAAAAGAAAAATAACATCACAACAAAAGAAAAACCCACTTTTGTAGTCGATCCCTCCCCAGCCATGTGCTCCTGGGTACTTTCTCAGGCGTTGGTGTTGTTCAGGATTTACATGTTTGGCCCACTGCAGGACTGGAACATGCTTCAGAAATCGCCCACCAAATTCAGTGTTTGCAACGTGACTTTGGATGTCATCTGGGCAGTCCTGTGGGGAGAAGATAACACCGCCTGTTGTTATCAGACCACATACACAGTGTTTCCATCCTCTACAACTAGCAGCACAGTTACTGTAGGTCCCACGAGATCATTGCAAATGCAGCATCATTAGTTCCACTTGGGAGGTTGTGTAACCTAAACATTAACCTCCAGACTCTCACTGGAGGAAATTATCTAGTAATTACAAGGCTAAAAAAGAGCAACGCTACTGACAGAACAAAGCCGGTGGTTTTATCCAGCGAAAGACATATTCGTTATGAAACTTACATGCACTTTGCTGATGCATGAAACATAAAACCACATGTGGGCAGTCAAGGAAGTACGAAAAGGCTCTACATATGCAAACAGACAAATGCATGGATGGCACTGAGCCCATGAGCAAATTTATCTCTTTAATTGTGTTATCTGCTCCTGCTTCTCTGTTGAATCAGTTATTGATTCAGCCTGTGCAGTCTCTTCTCATGCAAGAGCTCAAAGTCTGAAGCTTAACTGCACTGATGCTGTAAAATCTACTTCAAACCTAAATTCAGTGAGAAATTCACATGAAAATGACTGTGATTCACCATATGTAGACGTTATTTCACTAAACTCTCACAAAACCCTGCAATCTCTGGGCCCCCAGGCAGTTGTCCCCTTTGCCTGGTTGGTAGCCCCACCTTGGTTTTGTCTAGGGGTTTTGTCTCTGTGTAACCAACAGTCCAAAACCCAAACACATAGTAAGTTATTGCATTTGAGAAGCTGGAACCAGGAGATGTTACTGGACAAATATAAACTACACCAACTTCATCAGGATTGTCTTATTTTCTACAAACAAAAACACGACTTCAGAATAATCTGATGGGTGCTGCAGTACAGTCACAAACATTCTACACACGTTTGCTTTAATTTAAGGAGGACTAACTGTCTGTGGAGGGACGTCTTCGCTCATGTAAGTGTCCCCGATAAAGGGAGGCTCTGTCGGTCTAGTTGCCTTTGTGGGCTGTTGAGGCTGCAGTGCAGGGCCTTTGGTACTGGTCCTGGTTCCACCCATACCATCAGACCTAGACGTGGAGTTGGAGACATCCAGGACTCTCTTCTCTGCTGGTTTTCCAATGGCTGTGGATGTTTGAGGCCTTAAAGAAGGAGTGTGTGTGACATGTGTGTGTTCATCAAGAACTGTTCCAGTAGAGAGCAGTGGGTGAAAGGTGGAGGCTGGGGTTGGAGGCCTCTCCTGGTCACTGTCACTCTGTCTGGCAAGAGGCTTTTTTTGAGAAGAGTCTCCTGAGCTGCTGTGGAAGACAGAACAACATCTGGTGGTGAACGCAGCAGGTCACTGCTGGACATAAATCATCCGGAGCCCTTCCTCTCCCAACATTTTATAGTACATTAAAGAACAAAATCCATTTTCTTTAATACTGTTTAGAATCTGTAGCATTTTAGAATTTATATTGTGTGTATTGTCTGGCATTCAGTGTGGAAAACAAAGGAGGAATTTCATTGTACAGGGAAACATGTTTCCTCACTGTGCACATGACAATAAACACTTTGGCTTTGACTGTGACTTTGAAAAGGTCATAAGCTTATTCTTTCTCCCACTGAAACTCTTCACTTCTACCTTTCTCTTCCTCTTGGCTTTATTCTCCCAGCTAAGTCCAGTTGTGTGTTTCTGTGTACACACTACATATGCAGTGTATTCAGGGACTATAAGAAAATGGGCCCCTGGGCACAGACACCTCTCTTTTTGTGGTTATTTTGTGTCCTGTAACTGAGCTCTTTGACTTTCTAACCATAAGTACTAAGTGTTACTTCATACAGAGGCTCAGTGTTTACATCCCATTACACATGATGACTAACATACTGTTGACTTCACACTGACCAGCTGGAGGTCAGATAACCACGGTGCTCTAATTTGTATTGACTGGCTCTTTATTATAAGCCTGACAAAGTGCACATTGCTGATGTCACTCTGAGCTGTAACTAAACCTCATAAAGTCTGTTAACGAGACACCAATGTAATAAAGCAGCTGAATTAAAGTGTAACTGGAACTTGTTAATGCTGAACAAAGATCAAACATTCACACTGCAGAGAAGGCAGGAAGTCAGCAGCGTGAGTAGAGTGCAGCATGTACTGTATTTTCATATGTCACTGCCCACATGCACACAGCGTTCTCCTGCTCAGTTTTACAACATTTCATCATTGAGTTTTGTTGTAATTATTTATTTTATGAATAAGTTATTTTAGTTGTTTTGTTTTGAGACTAAAAGAGAAAGTCTTCAGAGAAAAACATGACTGCTCCAGAAAATGTGGTCAACCTTGTTTTAGCACAGTGCCTCCAGCATTCATCCGGTTCCTGATAACCTCTGAATACATTTCAGTCTAGGAGTCACAAACTAGCACGCAATGCTCCTCCAGCAGAGCTCTCCCCCAGACCTGGAGCTGGTGGTGTTTGGTTTTTCCATATTTCTCATTGCCTGAGTCTCTCATCCATTGCTGTTTGTGTATCTTAGATGCATCGTATTCAAGGCATTTCATTATTATGTACAGTTATCTCATTGTTCTCACACTGCTTTGACAGTATGATGTATGATCACATCAAAAAGTCTCCTTAATTTAAAACTGTTACTTTGATTTCAAACAGAGAAAAACTGTATTTTCTAAATGTAAAAGGCTTCAGAGTCCATTAAAAACCATGAGAAAAAGGAGCTATGGCAGTAAAGTGAGGAGGATATGGTTATTTTTACCCAGGCATTCAGATTAAAGAACAGCCTTTAAAGACCTGTGAGCTCCCTGTGCCCAAACTTAGCATTTAGTTTCTGAGACAGACCTTTGAAAAACAGCCATCTTTTCCATTTCTTTCCCCCGAACTAATGCATCTTATCTGGACCTGCTGGTTTTTAAAGCTGGAGCACTGCCCATTAATAACAAAGCTTACATTACACATACGTGTGTAAGAGACCACCTCCAGTGAAATAACCCAGGGGTTTTTTTTCCATTAGTGCAGCTGGAGCACTGTGTGGTGCCTTTGTTAAAACCACAATGATACAGGGGGAATAAAACCACGGAACTTTTCATACCACTCACGATGTAAAAGTTTAACCCTCCAACCCCATTTCACTGCTAAATCTGTCCTGAATTCTGTACAGGATAAAACTGCCTGCTCTCCTCAGCTGTCTCTGATTTAGGAAACATATGGACACCTCATACAGAACAGTCAGAATGTACTTGAACTGTGGTGGTTTGTTTGTTGTGTTGGCTTTGTACTGTAACATTGAATTTTAGAGTTTACTTTGTGTTTACATTCACTTCAGATTAACAGGGTAGGAAATAAAGACCTTTTTCTACAGTCCCAGAATTTTGGGTGACAGGAAGTTGAAGTAAGTAGAAAACGTTAACAGATGTAAGGACAGTGAAAACAGTTGTATAAAATCTTCTGTAGCTCTGGACAAGGTTCATCAAATCTGAGAATACAAGAGAATCCTCTAGTGATGCCAGCCCAGTGCCTCAGTTTGGGATTGGAGACCTGGAGGCCTGCAAACAGTTGTGTTATGTCCTCTGTGTCTGGAGGAGCTTTGTCAAGTCTGAAAAATAACCCCACCGATGTGGTGTCATCAGGATTATCTCTGCAGGCTTACAGACTACACAAAGCCTGCGTTACAAACTGGGGCTGAGGAATTTGAAAAACACAGACATTTATCATGCAGAGAGGGCCTCATGAAAGACACTGTCTGGTTGAATTATGGGAAATGCAGTATCCAGTGTCCTTGGAGCTTGACCCATACCAGCGACTAAAAGTCAGTATGACTCAACCTCTGCTGTTTCAGTTTTCACTTCTCTGATCTGCCTTTCACAATTTCCCCAAATTTCTATAAGAACTAGTTCACTGCAGCTAATTACATTTACTCAAGTACTGAACTCAAGTACAATTTTGAGGTACTTTTGAAGTAATTTTATTTTACTTTATACTTCTACTTTACAACAGTTGAAGGCAAATATTGTATAGAGTACTACAGTAAATAGATATTTTGCAGTTTATGATTTTACATAAGTCACATGATTTCTTATCATATAGGATGCATAGCTGATGATTAAAGAGCCCAGCAACAGTTCAAATTAGCTCTGCTTCAACCAGCTGTGATGCTTCAGTGTTAATGCATCACTGATAATCCACTGATAAAAATAACACAACTCTCCTCAAGTAGAACTTATACCTTTGATTCTTTAAGTCTTCGTTGATAATAGTTTTGTTTGCAGTTTTGTTGATAATATAAAAGTTCGGACGCAGGACAGAAATAAAAGATGTAAGTACGTCTTCATCTACTTTTAAATGAAGGAATTCACTGCTCTTCTAATTTTATCCCAATCCCAAATTCAAGATGAAAGCCTTTGACCTCCGTTATTGTCCCATCTCATGTCCACTGTGCTAGAGAAGAACACACCACCGTCCTCATACTTTCTGACTGCCCTGTAGGAAAAACACTTCAAGATCAGAGCAGGTTTTGTCCCTTCACTCACCTGCTCGTTCCCTGTGTGGAGCCATCGCCATGTCTGAGAGGCTCTGTGGGCCTGTCCAGGTGTATACACAGGATGTAGACACACAGCAGGAAGCAGACAGTCAACACCCCAAGACCCAGCTTGCTCAGAAGCACCATCCCTATTACGGAGTGTGTGACCCCGGCCGGCAGGCTGTGTGTGCTCGCCCCGCCCTCTGCGTCGCCTGCAGGAACATGAGGAGGCTGGGATAGGAGGCTGAGGAGGCAGGCGAGGACACTATCCTACTCAGGACAGTGTTCTGTCTTTTTCTGGTCAACCAGAGGAGGGAAAGCAGGGAGTCAGTGATGGTGGGGGATTTAATTAGCCCACAACAGGATCTGGGTTCCACTCTGGGCTTCTCTCAACACAACTACAGTGGGAGGGAGACAGGGAGAGAGCGTCAACAGAGTCCCAAATAATCCCTTTTTAATCAAGTCTTTGCTCATGCCACGGCACACAACGTGCTGTGTCACAGTCTTCACATCCTTTTACACCCTTTTCTTACTTATCTCCTTTGTGCTCTCACAGCTTTTGTAAGATACAAAAGAAGAAACACTAACTACACACAACTGAATGTAAGAGTCGTACTCTAGAAACGAGAAGCTGAACTGGAAACATTTTGGCCGGTCGTCTGAAAATAACAGAAGTTAAAAGCCTGTTAACAGCTGCAGATGCTGACACCAACAAATGCAGGAAGCCAGAAATGCTAAAAGGAAATTCTTCTTACCCACCCTGCCTGTCGCAGTCAATGGAAAGTTGTGTGAACTTAGAGATCTAGAGAGGCTGAAGGCATTAGCATACACAGTGAGCACCACCGCTCTCCACTTCTCACCTCTTTGTAAGTAGTGTAATAAACACGGCCTGAGTCTCTGAATTCTGCTCTCTAAACGTCTCTGAAGTCTCGAACTGTTTTCTTCAATCCAATCAATCCTCGGGAGTAATCACTTAACAACTGGGTGAATCGGGAAAATAACCACAGCTTTGATGACAATGTGAGTGATACACTTTCCCAGGTTTGTGTGAGTACGTACTCTGGTTGAGGCTAAGTGGAGAATGGAAAAAATGTGTAGCAGTGATCCAGTGATAAACCCACATCTCTGATAACAGACATAACAGAAAAACTCTGAGGGGATTTCCTTTTTTTTCAGAAAAAAAGTGTGCAGCTTTAGTAAAGATTTCTGCTTTAAATAAATGTCTCAGGGATTAAAGAGATTAAATAATCTCTAATAAAGCTCACAAAGACTCAGAGCAAAATAAAAGAGGGCAAACAAAACACACACGCACCAGACTGTGACAAATCATGAGTCTCTCTTCCTTTAGTCAGAGGACTCTACTCTCTGTGCCTCTGTCTCTGTTCTCATCTAACAGAAACCGTAACCTCTTCAAACATCAAAATAAAACATGAGATAAAGAAAATCGAGTACTCTCTCACCAGCAGAAAATCTTCAGTGTGCCGTGGTCTCAGTCTTTCCTTCACAATGGTGATAATATCAACATATTCCTGTAAGTTAGGAGAGCTCTGCTGCTCATCTAGTGTGGAGTGGCTGCACTCCCAGCCTCAGCACTGTATGGGCGGGACCATTGTGAAATGAGCAACAGCTGCTGGCAATTGGTCAACCCCCTCAACTCTAGAGAAATGGAGGGGGGGCACTCCAGGCAACAGTAAAGTTAGACATGAGCAGGCAGCTCTGAGAATCTCTGCTATGCTCACAATGTGTGGGGACACAACACAATAATGACAGACAGGAGACAGGAGGTAGAGTACACAGACACATATGAAAGTATACACACAGATACTGTCAGGTGGCAAGCAGGAACATGCAGCCTCAACTTCCATCAGGCAGCTGACAGCTTGTACAAATCAAGACAGGAAGACACTTCACTCTCTCCACATTCATGAGAGCCATCCTGCCATCCACCAGCCAGTCAGCCAGTCAGCCAGTCAGCCAGCCAGTCAGCTGGGCCCTCCAAGCCAAGTGAGAGTCAATAGTCCATGTGCCTCTCTGGCCACGGTTTCCTCTGTAAAAAGAAAGGAAATATGCTGAAAGGGGACACACATTTCAGTACGCACCACCAGTTGCTTTAGCAGTCCAGAGGAAGTGAACTAGCTGCAGGGTGAGGAAGAAGGAAACGAATGGGAGGGGAGGGGGGGGAAGAAGTGGGTCAGCTCTGGAGATTATTCCAGATGTATATGCTCAAACATCCCTGCGGTGGTTTTAACTTGTCTCCATAAAGGCAGTGAAGAGTAGAACTATTATGGCAACATATCTCTTTAAAGGACAGTGTTGGTTTACAGATATTTCAGGAATTAAGACAATTTAGAAATGCTGTCAATAAATCACTTCAGGCTCCAAACCAACAAACACTTTGGCTCATAATTTGGACTCCACAGAGTATTGACAAGATGTGACATTTCTTCGTCTCCAGCCCATGAGTTATGGTGTGAGAAAGCAAGGGATGATGGGAGGGTGGGGGACAGAAACAAGCAAACAATTGTCTGTTTTCCCACAGTGAGCAGAAAGGAGAAACACAGTGTGCCTTCCAAACAATCTTTGCTTTTTATTCTCAGTTTGCAGACAGATCAGTCACCGTCTTCTTCACAGTTTTCAAAACCATTACAATGAATAACAATAAAAACTAGACTAAAAAAAAGGTAAGAAAACAGTGCGTTCAAGAGCTACATGTTTGGGCACAGACGGTTACACGTGTGGAAACATAACAATAACCAACGACAGCTGGAATGGTTTGTATACAAAGTTACAAATGAAAAGTAAAAACAACAACAAAACGCAGAGACCTTGTGCATGTCTGACAGCACGAGGGTCACCTCAGGTCAGAATGGGAGGAACAGTGGCGTGCGTGCACACACATACGCACACACACACACACACACACACACACACACACACACACACACACACACACACACAAAGGCAAGGCTTATTGGCACTTGCAGGACGGGCATGCGTGAGGAATGCCAACTCACATCACCACCCTCTCAGCTTCGAGGCCAGCAGCCCCGTCTGCTGTGCCAACACCAGCAGAGCAGCAAGAGGCTGCAAGCAAACTGTGGTGCTTCACAGCCTTTGGGCCTCCAAACCAAAGTCCTCATGACTCACACTGAATCTCAGCTGGTGGCCGTGAAACCCAGAGACATGTGACACATATCAACCACTCCTGCTAACAGACTCCAATCTGGGGTTTTATTCTTTTAAAGAGGGCAGGAATTGATTGAATATTTGGTATAACGGTTAATGAGGTGGCTGATGTGACAATCACTCTCAATTAATGCCTCTGCAGTCCCAAAGAGCAGTACCCATAAAGCTGCATTACGCATTAAGCTATCCTCCCACTACATTACATTTCATTTGTACTCTTTACATTGTGGCGCGGAAAAATTCGATGTCAGAAAAACCTAACATACTGTATTTAAACCATCTAAAAATGGCATAGTTGTAAAGTTTCACCATGACAGTTATCAGCTCTGCCAAGAAACTCAAACGTTTGAATTACTTCAAATACTTGACCTCTCTGTGGACCAGTAACACAAGGTCATGTAAGAGTGCTAAACTGGAAAATAAATAAAGAAAAAAGGCAGAATAAATATATTCTGAGATGAGGTCTAATTCCAAGGCTTTTAGAGTCACATCAGAATGTGGTCTTTCACATCGTGTTGCACCTAAATAACAGGCTTTACTTCCAGGTTTAGAGTTTCTCTCTGCAGCACAAACTCTTGTTACACCCCCCCACCTTCCCCGCTCTCTAACTCAAGCTATGGACCATTCTAACTGAAATCTTATCCACAAAGACTTCTTGTGTCTCTGAGAGTGGCTTCCAAATGTCTTCATTCATTCATTCTAAGGGTGAAAAAAAATGTAAGAAAAAAAACAATACAGAGCTACAAGTGCTGAGAGGTGGTGGCTCCTGGGAGGATAACAGAACAGTATCCAAACACAGAAAATCTACATGTGACATGTTGACTTTGATGTGTTTTGTCACAGTGCAGCCTCTGAATCAGGTCGGGCGAAACATATATGGCATTAAACAAACCTCTGGTCACATGCCCCGTGCCCCCTCAAACCCTCCTACCACCCCACTCTGTCCCAGCTCCGCTTTCCTAATCCTATGAGCATTTTCTAAGCAAATTCCTTCTCCCATCTACCCTTCTACCTCTCTCTTCTTTCTTTCTTACATTCATAAACTTTCAAAGCCACTCTGCAGTCATTTACCTTTGACCTCAAACACACCTTCACATTCTTCTTCGTTCATTTTCCCTTAAGCTACCTACACATCCTATCGCTCTTTCTAGTAACGTTCTACATGTACTCTACTTTTAGTCTGTAGCCAGTGTTAGTACATTACTTCTAACCTCTTTGTTAGATCCAAACGTTGGTTGAAGACACATAAACGGTTCAGAGCTGGTCACAGGGCTGTAATGAGGGAGAGGTTATAGATCCTGTAATTAGCACTTGCCTCAAGGGGGCACTGGGACAAAACACACGACTCAACACATTTAAGGTGGAACTAAGAGCTTGACTTGTTTCAGGCAGAAGCTCATAGAGTTGCTGTGAAGCTGACACTACACGAGGCCTTACGCAGTCCTCTAAAAAGGCCGACCCCCACCTTCACCCGCTTCACACCAGCACAGGCCTGGGCTGGTTCAGAAACATCTGGAACTGTTCTCTGTGGCAGCTCTGTGGGGAACGTGGAGGCATTCCTGCTCCCACAGACTGCAGAAGGAGGGAGCGGGGTGGGGGTGGGGGTACAGTCAGAAAAAAAAAGCAGCAACCACCTCTGCAAAGGAAAGAAGAAGACTGGGAAGTCCACCCGTGGTGTTTTTATTTGGTTCCACCTGGTCTGTGGAATTTAAATTAGGGAAATTCCAACACAATATGTTCCTTCATGTCTGGGGTGGAAGGGTTGGGGGTTGTAGAGCGGAGGGCTGTACAGTGAAGTCCAGTGCATTTCCCCATTTAGTGTTTTCAAATGAGGTAGGACAAGGTTCAGTCACTTGTTCAACCTTCTGAAGTTCCACAGGTTCAGTCTTGCTGGCAGGAACAACATCCAAAGGAAAACAAAAAAACAAAAAAAAAAGCAGGGGCTTGAGCGACACAATAGTTAGAGCTCAGAGCAGGGGGGGGGGTGTCCAGATGGATAAAACCTGGCCTTCCTGTCAGTCACTTCTCCAGCAGCTGCTTCCTCTGCTGTTCCCACAGGGCCTCGAGGTGATCTGCCCTCTTCAGAGCTGCCTAATAGAGGAGAAGTTGATATTTATACATGCTGTCAATCATCTCTCCACAGTTTTTCTTGTTAATCATGCACAGACACAAAGACCCAGTCTCTCACCTCGTGCTGCTTCCGAAGATTATTGACAGTTTCTTCCTTTTTCAAGATGGCCAACTTAACTCTTGCAAATCAAAGGGAAAACAAAAGGCGTTAATAACGTTCAGTTTCTTGCCTAAAAATGTGAGGATCCGCTTTGTTTCACTTTCACTGCCCGTCTCGAAATCAGCAAGCAATGAAAGCAATGATCCCCCAGTGGCTGACAGTTTGAACAGCATGGTTCTGAAACCTGCCAATAAACAATCACATTAAAACATAAAAAACACCAGGTGAAAATCTTCACTTAAACTCAAACATTTTTTATCAGCTGTGGAGGACTGTTGATTACTTTATGATACAAGTATGGTCCGTGTGAGTATCCAAAGCCTGATTTATATTACTCCTCAGTGCCATAAAGCTCTGTTGTCCAATAACTATTAACACCTCAATGAGCCACACAGTTGCACTGGCTGACATGTTCCTTTGTTACCACGTGTCATGCTTTAATGTTACATCATACTGTAATATTTTAAACAGTAATGAACTTCCAACTCTGTGGCAGCAGTTTTTCTCTCTCTCCTACTTCAACAGGTCAATGCCGGACAAGAGCAAATCCCCACAAGCAGTGCAGTCAGATGTTCAGGTGTCCATGAACTTTTGGCCATGCAGTGTTGGTGCCATACACACACAGACCTTTTGATTGTCCTGCAATGGTGATTTACTGATAGTTTTGTAAAGTCTTGTCTTTGCAGCTTCCAGACATGGCAACTGATCACCTCAGTTCATCACGCTCTATCTTATGCAGATGAACTAGGTAAGGCTACACACTCTACCCAGGTCTATTTGCTATTCCACCTGAACTATCTGGACTGGTTAGGGAAAAGTGTGCCACATGTCCAGTTACAAGGAAAGTAGCATTATTAGACTTGATATAGCAGCTATAAAAATGTCACATTTTTATTTATGTCATGACCGTTATAAAGCACTGTGGGTTCACTTTTTAAAATTAGACCCACATGTTTTCAAGCTCAGTTATTAGAGGTTGAAAACTTTGTGTGGATGGAAGGACAAAACAGAATAAAACAATTTTTTTACTAATTTTTGCTAACAACTTAATTTCCCTCCGGGATCAATAAAGTCTTATCTTATCTCTTCAGTGTTTTCCCCTCCACTTTACCGTTGATGGACTTCAGCCAGCTCCTCCTCCTTCTCCCTGGTGACCCTCTCCACTTCCAGCCGTAGCCTTGCCCTGACTTCTGACATCTCCACCTTCATCCTGCGGTTCTCCTCCTCCGTCATCACCAGCCGGTCAGCAAACTCCTGCCTTATCACTTCCGCCAGGCTGCGACGCTCATCCACCAGCTTGTCCCTGGTCTGAGAAGACAAGTCAGATAAATTCAAATGGAATCTATCTGAAGATATTTTCTGTTTTAATGTGTGCACTTTTCAGCAATTTCCAAATGACAGGGATTTGCTCCTTGCCTGTGTGATATCTTCAATCTCTTGTTCTTTCTGTCTGAGCACAGCCTGAAGTCTAATCAGCTCTCCCTCTGTCTCCATCTGCTGTTTCCTCAGCTCTTGTTGTTTCTCCACGGCCGCCCTCTCAGATCGCTCCAGCTCCCTCAGCTCAGCCTCATATTTTTCCCTCACACGCTTCACCCTGAGAACAGAGTGCACTACAGGTTGGTGTTGATGTAACATTTGGTGAAGCCATTATTCACGCAGAGGAAATATTGTGCAATCAGGATTTGCAAAAGAAAAAGAACCATGTGCACATACAAAAATCTTTTCAGGTGCTGAGCAGAGAAAGCATACCAAAAGAAACAAATCAAAAAAGGTTTTAAAGGTCTACAACACTGAGAAGCAGTGCACACACACCTGTTGTCAGCTGCCCTCTCACATTCCTCTTTGTCCTTGCTGGTCTCCTCCTCCAGCGTCCAGATGGCAAGCTCGATCTCTTTGTCGCGTTCTCGTCGCAGATCTTCTTTGAGCTCACGCTCACGGCTGAGCAGCCACGCTTCCTGCAGACACACATATACACGTTCTGTATGTCATGTCCTTGCTGCCTTGTGACCTCATATATAAACACACACTCACATGCACATAAAAACTAACATAGACCTGTCTCATTAACCACTGACTCCACAGTGGAAATTCCTGCCTGTATCACTGACAGAGTGTTTGTGTTTTCTTAACAACTCCTGACTCAGCGACTCTGTTCTTCCTCGGTACGTGTGATCTACACACCCAGGGCTTCCTCCAAATTACATTTAAGTAGAGAGTTGTAGGACACAGGTAACTTTCACTTTGCTCCACCCCAGAGAGCTGGAAATGTGCCAGCTTCCGAAGTCACTACATACAATGGAAAAAGACCATTTTAAATGGAACACTTGAAATCTTACATTTCACCTGAAACAAGATTGAATAGGCCAGATGCCTACAGGGGCTTACACTTCACTGTGAACAAGACAGCAAGACATCATATCACACCAGCATATCAACATACCTCTTTCTTCTTGTAGTTTTCTTCCCATGTTTGCTTTTCAATGTCCAAACGTTCTTGTAATGCCTTTATCTCCACCTAATTACACAAACAACACTCATCAGCTTGCTGAAGACCAGCTAACTGCCTTAAATTTCTGATGGACGTTGATAGAGGTGCAGATACTGGACACTGAAACAGCAGGTTGGAGTCTCTCATTCTCATCACCTGGTGTCTCCTCTCCTGCTCCTCTCTGGTTTTGTCCAGCTCTTCTCTGAGTGCACGTCCAGCCAGAGAGCTGTTCTCCTCCAGCTGCCGCCGCAGGTCCTCCAGCTCAGTTCGCTGCCTGCAAGACGAACACAAAGAAGAGCCTTTTACCTTTGGTTCACACTGAAGTTGTTTTTGTTACCTTTAATTGCATTTAACAGCGCTCATTTCACTCTTCTTCTATCTTCTAAATGTCACTTGTCTAACAGTTACATGTGCCTACTCCTTCCAGCTGGATTTAAGGTCGAGACATATTCTCAAGTGCACACACTCCCGCCAGTGGGAATGATCAGGATTTTGGTGGGATAACAATGATGGGATTTAAAAGAACAGTTCTCTTACTGTGTAACAAAAAATTCTAACCTGGAGGCTGTTCCAGTAAATGAACCTTCAAGGTTGTTTCTCAACAGCGAGCCAGCATTGCTGAACTAGACTGGAACCTACCATAACAATGGACTGAACACCCACAGGATTGTTTCTTGATTTTCCACTGATTCAGCTTCCTCTTCTGGGGACTATAGCGAGGACAAAGTACTGGAACATTGTGCACCAGTATTTTCTGGGTCCTTGCTGTATCTCTTGTTAGATACAGTGCCTTGCAAAAGTATTCATACCCCTTGAACTTTTCCACATTTTTAGATTGTCACTGCAGAAAGAGACAGGCTAATGACCTTTGACCTTACCTTGCAGCCAGCTGGGCCAGCCTCTCTTTCTCATCAGCCACCTCCTTGTAGAGACGCCTCCTCTGCTGCTGCAGGGACAGCTCCTCCTCCTGAAACTGCTTCTCATATCTGACACACAAACAAAAGGACACACACATCTGAGTGGGACTGAACACAGGCTGCTAAAATGAACATAAACAATAATTACTACACACTGACAGAGCACACAAACAAGTGACTAATTAACGAAACTCTGCTAACAGCCTTTCATCTGCTAGACTCATTAACTCTAACAGTGTTCCCTCATGTACCATGGACGCAAGTAAAATTAAAAGTCTTCCTCTTTCTCTCTGTATGTCTGTCTGCCTCTCTTGCCTTAGTACAACCAGCATCAATTCAATACTTCCAAACATAGTCATGAAAAGGAATGTTGAATAAAGTGTTAAGACTGAAGCCTGTCTCTCTCAGGTTTTAGTGTATTGAGCTCAACAAAGGCTGCTTGGTTTTGAAGATGTTTTACTTTGAAGTTGCTAACTGTCTGAAAGAGCTGAGAGTGTGGCTGGATGGTTTAAATGTTTTATTCTTGCAGCAAAGTAAGCTGCCATCTACTGTATTTATTGGTGGGTGCATTTCTTGTATGCATACTGCAAATGTTCATGAAAGATACAAAGAATGTAAGTGAAGTATGAAACAAATACAGAAAGACAGAGGAGGCCACGAGTAATGATGATATAACATCCTCACCTCTGTTTGGCTAGTTCCTTCTCTCTCTGACACTGCTCCTCCTTCTCCTTCTCCAACTGCTGGCGGAGCTCCTCACACTGGCGGACGTAGCGCTGGGCCGCCCGGTCGTCTGCCTGCAGCAGCTCTGCCTCGTGGAGCGTCCGTAGTTTCTTCAGCTCCTGTTTGTGTTTAGAGATCAGCTTCTGGATCTCTGGCTCCAGACCTGAGGGAGGAGGAGGGACAGAAAACGGTTCATGATCTGTGGCAGGTCAGGAACTGAAAAATGTTTACACCTCATTGAATAAAACTTAATCAAAAAAAGTGACTGTATGTGACTTTTCATGAAATGAGCTCATCACAGGCAAGAAAAAGTGGTGAGTTTCTGGAAAGTGAACAATACCACTTTGTTCATGTTGCCTTTAGCAAGCCAGAAAATTCCCAACGCTAGATAAAGAATTGCTGATTTGAAATTACTGAGTTTATTTACTAATCCAGCGTTCAAATTAGCAACACTTTCATACTTATAATAGATTTACTTGATATGAGCATTTAGGAAAAGTTGCCCTTAAGCAAGATGGAAGTTTTTTTTATTTATGCCTTAATCTTAATGAAGCTTTGGTAAAGATATATTAATCACAGATTTCTACTCTGAGCTGAGGATCTGACTACACTACCTTTGACGGTGATCTCTTTGATTTTTTTGGTTTTCTCATCAATCCATTTCTCCCGGCGGATCTTCTCTGTGGCACTCATTAGGTCTTTTAACTTCTTGATTTCCTATTGGGGGGAGGGCGGGAGAGAAAGAGGATAAATTTCGGAGGTGGTGTGATGGGACAATGGTCATGAAGACCACAAATAAAGCAGCATAACATTTATCTTGTTTAAAGCAAGAGAGGTACCAGGTTCAGTTTGTACACGGCAACAACAAAGATAACAAATTCAAGGGGAACTTATGTAACAAGACCAAACAGTAGTAAACTGAAAAACACCATACAGGTAATAAGTGGAAGAAAAGAGTGGAAACAAATTCTGGGTAAAAACAATCAACTTAATTACATAAGGCAATGCAAGCTTTATATCTAAATCTAGGGATGAGAAAATACTGAGGGGACTCACATGCAGACACACTGTCCAAGAGAAGTTGAGTGGGACAAACAAATGAAATAAAAGAGAAATGGCAGAATGAGAGAGATGATCGTTCCAAGGAAGACTGGGTTAGAGAAAAAGACAAAGTTACCTCACACAAGGGACCCAGAATTTGCCACACCTAAAGCCAGGAAAAACAGATACACAGACAATGACAGACAAAGGCAGTGAAGAAAAAAAAGAGAGGGAAAAACAGAGAAGAGACAGTTAAACAAAAGCAGCACTGCAAGAAAGCAAGATACAGTCACACACCAGGCAAAGCAGAGGCAGAGAAGCAGAAGCTATTTGCAGTAAAAAATAACAAGCGCAGATGTTGATTCTTAAAGCTTCACAGAAACATTAAATTAATGTCATGACTTTTTTCCACTGGCGTGAAAACCTTGGCCATCTCACCATTTCATGCTGCTCCTGCATTTGTGCAATCTTCTTAGTGTACTTCTGGTCCACCTGCTTCAGTTCTCCCACTACTCCCTCACAGCGCTCACTCAGAGCCTTTTTATCATTGATCAGCTGAAGAAAGAGAACATACTTTAAACCACAGCGAGACAAAGACAGAATAGGTAAAGAAGAATTTTAATGTTTTGAAGGCAGCTTGCAGCTGGGATTAGACTGTGCATGTATACCTACCTGATCAATGAAAGTGAGGTGTCTCTGGATGGTGGCTTCATATTGCTCCTTCTGGAGCTGGAAGTTTCTGTTGAGCTCCTTCTCTGTCTCCTTCACATGTCTCACCGTCAGCTCCCTCTGCTGGGCCTGATGGACAGAAAACAAAGAAGACAAACAAACTTGAGCTCTAAGTATCAGCATATACAGCAGCTAACAGAAAAAAAAACTTCTCTCCACATTAAAACTGTGTCTCATCAGCCCACCAGTGCAGCCTGCAGCATGTTGACAGTGCGTTTCTTCTCCTCCAGCTCCAGTTTGATTCTCATCATGGAGCCGGTGACTTCGGCAGCAGTGGCCGACGCCTGCTCAACACCAACCAGCTCCTCCTCAGACAAGACAGCCTGAAAACACAAAGATCCAGTCATGCACATTTTTGCATTTTGTGAACATATATGAAAGCCCTGTAGTGCTCCAACCACAGTCACAGAATCAAACTGCAGACCCTGACCTCTCTGTGTGATCCTGAGGTGACCGAGCGTGGTCTCTCCTGTTCAGACTTCTCCATCTCATCCAAGAAGCTCATGATGCTCTGCAGCTTGGCCTCAGAGAGTAGGGCACCCCCATCTGGCAGTGCAGGGTGGTGGCTCAGCTGCCCATGACGCTCCAGGTTGTCAGTGGTCAGAGAGTTGGAGTCTCCATCCTTTAATGACACATGGTGGGAATGCAGGTTATAGATATGGTATTAGTAGTTTATGTTTTCTTTCTGATGAATTAGAAGAAAAAACCCTGAATACTGAAGATAAGCACTACATAACTAATGAATCCTGACCTCATCTATCCAGGCATATTTCTCTTTGCGGTAGCACTTCGGCTCCGACAGCCTTTCTGGCTCTTCCTCTAAAAGCTTCAGTGTGTCCAGCAGCTCGTTGAGGGTGGTTTTAGACTGAGCCCTGCTGGACAATGCTCCTTGCCGCTGGTCCTCCACACTTACTGACCTTTGCAAAGTCTCCTAGAGTATGGATAATACAAACATGTTTCAAATAGGACCAAACAAGAGAACTGTTTGAATGTTTTGCAGTGGTAGACTGATTTTCTATCATTTCAGTGCAGTTGGAAGTTTTTAGTTATGTACCTGTGAACACTGAGAATCTCTGCGGTTGGACAAAGCTGGGGAAACAGCTCTGAAACTGAGCTCCCCTATGTCAGTCACAACATTCAAATTTGTGTCTGTGGAAACATTTAAACATTAATGTTATTACAAGAAAAATGCACTTCTTAAGCAACATTAACTGCACATGAAGATGTTTTTGGTGTTCTCCAGCCCACTATGAGTGAGTGCCATCATAGAGTGCAACAGAGACAAACAGACCTGTGTTCTTAGTTTTTATGTCTGTTGGTGACATCGGGCTGTTGTTGCCTGGTGAGGCTGGACTTCTGTTGGTCGGGGAAATCTTGGGTGGCTTCTTGCGTCCAACCACACCAGTCTGCCTCTGACTTTCCAACTCCACCTCAGCTGCATGCTGCACCTCTGCAACTTGCTGGGTTCTTTTCTGCTGCAGCTCCTGTACCAGACCACCAGAGGGAGACATTACACAGTCAAGAGTTGTGAATCAAATTCAGTGTGATTTGATTAATTGATTAACTTTAGAAACTATGCTTTAAACCTGGCTTAGGGTTTAACACAAAGTACGTACATCAGAAGTGTTCACCTGGGAAGCAGCAATGCGGGCCATACGAGCTTTCTCTTTACGGATCAATTTCCTATCAATGTCCTGATGCTGCTGCTCCAGGCAAATATCCTCTTCTGCTCTGTCCTCTTGCTCCTACAAGAGTAAAGAAATAGTGTTTTTTTTTTTTTAAATATCAGGAGAAAGGTGGAGATAGTGATTGAAGGAAGCAGAGCTAAGCTGTGAAGACTGGGAGTTGTTTACCTGGGAACACTGATAACCTCTAGGATTGGATAGAGCTGGGGAAATGGCTCTGAAGGTCAGCTCACCTAAGTCAGCCACAACGTTCAAATTGGAGTCTGTGGAAACACATAACCATTAATAAATCAGTTCACTTGTCAGCAATAACATTTGTTTTGAAACCTTGAGGGGATGTAAATATGTTATAACATCTTAAAGGACAGTTACAAAGACACACAAACCTGTGTTCTTGGTTTTGACAACTGTGGGTGACAGTGGGCTGTTGTTGCTCGGTGAGCCTGGACTTTTGTTGGTCAGGGAAATCCTTGGAGGCTTCTTATGTCCAACCACACCAGTCTGCCTCAGATTTTCCAGATCCGCCTCAGCTGCAGGCTGCACCTCTGTAATCCGTTGGGTTCTTTTCTGTTGCAGCTCCTTTACCACATCACCAGAGACGGTGTAAACCATTATAATCCAGATCCAACTTCCACAAAGGGGCATGATTCAAAGGTTTAAGTCATGATATGATTTGCGCTACATGACCAGAGGTTAGGGTCATAAAATATACATAATAGTTTCAAGTATATGACCTAACAAAGTAGATATGTTCCCAAATATAAGTAACAGTAAAATGTCTTATCTTAGCATATTGGCATCTATTCAACATCTATGTTGATTTAAAGCGAGTTTTAAATTGAGTTGTTTGTGTTTTGCTTCTGTTAGTACAGATAGTAATTCTTGTCTGCTTGTCCATGTATTTGATTGCCACTGGAGAATCTCCCCTTGGAGACTAGATTTATTTTTAAAGGAAAGCCTTTATAGCATGCTAATTTCAGAGATGTTCACCAAGCAAGAAAGGTCTAACAAACACCTTCTGAGTTGCATTCTGGGGAGCGTAGGGTCTATTGTTTTTGGAGCTTGACCCATATTAAGGACTAAAAATCAGGCTATATCAGTCTCTGCTGCATGAGCTTTGACCTCTATTTTTAAAATATGTCTCTACAAGTCACCTAATTCTAAGAAATGTAACATTGTAGTAAATCAGAGCTGGGCACCTGGATGGCAGCGAGGCGGGCCAGACGAGCTTTCTCTTCACGAATCCGTTTCCTGTCTTCATCCTTTTTCTGTTGCTGTTCCAGGCGATTGTCCTCCTGTGTTCTCTCTTCCCACTCCTACAAGGGGAAGATACTGATAGTGTTAATACAGTAACAATGAAAGAGAGAGCGATAAACCCAGTTAAGACCTTGAAGAACAAAAGGTAAGGAGTAAGGCAGCCTGGGGACAGACTGATACCTTTCTTCTACTGGCAAGGACGCGTTTAAGCGCTGCCTGGTTTGTGTGTCGTCGCTTTGCATGGCATCTGTACCAGCGCTGGATGGTGACTGCTGCCTGATTCACCTGCTGAATAAACCTTCAAATAAATGAGAAAACTGCTATGAGTCGAAGAAGAATTACACAAAGAACATCAGCACCAATAAATCAGTTAACAAGTAGACCCACTGTGGAAACAGCCCTCTGAAACGGTTTAATGGGTCTAACCTTTCAGCCTCCTCCTCAGTGACCTCCCTCCTTCGGGGCAGTACAGGACTGCCACGCTGGGCCGACACTGGAGATTTGTTGTTGGAAGTGGAGGACGTTGAAGAGAAATTCTTCTGGGACTTAGTCAGGGAGCCATTCTCCAGTAACACTTCATCATTTGCTGTGGCTTTTAGGATGTTACTAAAAGAAAATACAAAATCAGATAGGGTGGTTACCATAAACAACCACTGTAGCAGTACTGATTGTAAATAGTATGACTTTGAACACAGGACAAACAAATGGAACAAATGGAGGCTGCTATCACAAACTGGCAGATATCAAGCATTCTTTCATTGTGGCTAATATCAGCCTAATACACAAACGTACTTAAAGGACGGCTTCTGGTTGGAGCTCTTAGGTGTGAGAGGTTTCTCAGAGTAGTTGTTATGCAAGATGGTGGTGACAGAGTTCCCCACAGCTCCCTTGTTACTCCTGGGAAAAAGCAAAAGGCACAATGACACTGTAGAGGAGAAAGTTCTGACTTACAAACTAGCATCTGTGTAAAGTACTGAGAGTGTCACAGCCACTTCACCCTCCTCAAGGCATTACTGTAACTCATACTGTACATGCTCTGATATAAATTCTTAACATATTACAAACTCAGCCCACACTCAGCCTTTTTTCTGACAATTTACATGGAAGTGTGTGGGTGGAATTCCTGTCTGCAGTATCAGCTGCCGCGATCAACAGGTATGAAACACGAGAGGAACAAATCCAGAATGCAGCAGTGCAAGTAGTTACTGGGCTGGTGTTAGGTTTGTCCCTGCTCTACCAGGACTTCTGTGTGTGGAAGTGTCAGAGGCGTGGCCCACCTGTTGTTGGCAGTGAAGGTGGCAGCCAGAGCAATGCCAGACTCTCTTTTCTTCAGGCTGGTGGGAGAGTCCATGCTGCCTGTGCTACGGGAGCTTGAGTGCAGGGGGAGAGCTCTGGGCTGATCGTCCTTAAAGACAGGAAACATACAGCTGTTGTCCAATCTGATATCACTGAACTACTTATATATATATATATACTACTTATATTTGGCACCCTTCACATTGACCCTGTTTAATGTTTGGGAAAGGAGGAGAAGCTTTTGGTATCCACCATGATTAGATGATAAACTGACCGACTTTGGTGTTTTTTTTTCGTCATACATGACAGTTAACTGAATATCTTTGAGTTTTACTGCTCATACAAAGCAAGATAGATAGACTTTATCTGCAGATTAACTGATAATTACATTATCATTATTTGCAGTCTCAAGCGACATATTTGAATATTACAATAAAACTGTCTTTAATTCAGTTTCTTACCCACTAAACACAGTTGATATGATGTAGCAAGAGTATACACACATTTAAAAAGACGACAAATAAATAAATGCAGCTGATGATAAATACCAGGATATTCCATGTGGTTCTGTCTGGTGAGGCTTTGCTGAGGCTGGCCAGCTTCTTGCGTCCATCTGAGCTGCTGTCAAACAGGGCCAGGTAGTCCTCACTTTGGTCCTGACTGAGACGCACACAAGCCAGCCACAGGTTGGGACCACATAGTACAATACTGCACTATACTTTTTACCATTAAACTAAATGATCACTGGTGGTGACAGAAATCACAGAAATCTCAAAACAACCCAAACTATTTGTATGCATAGATAAAACTAAAGGAAGGTGAAAACATGTTTTAAAGTGACTCTTCAAAAGGCTCATGTGGTAGCTGTAAGCTGATGATGGGGAGGGGGCTCCGTTTTCACACAACAAGGGCTTAGCAGTGCACAACACACATTTAAACTACTCAACACAAAGCAGGGACCTCAGGTCATGGCTTTTAGTGCCAGTGTTTGTGATTAAATGTTGTAATGACAGATGCAGAAATGGGTCTCATCCTCGTCCCCCAGCCCCCAAACACTGGAATTCACTACATAGCAGCTGACCGTCTGTTAGAGAGAACTCGGTTATGGATTCCATGTAAATGCATGCATGCATATGTTGATCCCGATGGCCTGTCATTCATCCTTCAAATAGCCTTACACACAAGCACCTCCATCATGAGGCACAGATGCAGGGTGACCTCCTGCCTGGCCTGGTCTCTGGTATCTGTGCTGCAGCATGTTTCTGTCTGGGTAAGCACATAAATGAGCATGTGTGTGAGCGTGTATGTCTTCGGGGGTGTGGGTGGGGTAAAGCCAGCTGGCTCAATGAAAAGCAATCTGACCACAGTATTCAGGGAGCACATTCCTCTACTTTTTGCTTTACAAGAGAGTGATGCATAGAGGGGAGGAAGCAGTGGGGAGGGAGAGGGTGGTGAGTGACCCAATGACAGCCCTGAAAGACTCTCCCGACCCTCGGACTGGGAGGGGGTGTTGGGGGTATTTAGAATGTCTTTAAATTTAAAGGTCCTCTGCTCTGCATCCTCAGAGAGAGAGAGGGGAGGGGGGATAGCGGCAGCTGCCGGACAATAGAACTAGAGCATGCACACTTCTCCTTTCACTGCCTCCTGGTGGAGGGGGTAACCTGACCCCGAGTTCCAGGCCCTCCCCCTCTAACCTGAGACAAAGCAAGTCTCTGCACCCCGCGACCCTAGCAACAACCACTGAGCTTCCCTCTACTCTTTATTATGCAGGAGCAGGCGCGCCACAATTCCCATTGTCTGAACTGCTGAAGCTTCAGGGCTGCCAGCTGTTGCTCAATGAAGAGAAGCACCCTGGTTTAAAGAGCTCTGTGCAAGAGGACTAAATGACTGAGATTATTCCTAGTAACACTTGCACTGTTTTAAGACTATCTGACGCACTTTATCTAAAATGCACACAACAACATGGCCTTCATATTTTAGAAGCATGTATGCTGCTGTAAAGGTCATTTGATGATCTAACAGAACCTTAAGAGCAAGTTTTGCCTGAGGCTTTGCAGAGTACATGCATCAGCACATACTGTACTATATGCAATTTAGTGTGTCAATGTCAGTGATAAGGAATGAGGAAAATAGGTTTGACCCAGAGAAATAAGAGGAGATACTGAATCTCAGTGAAATACTTCTGGTCTACTTGTAAATGTGGTACAAGCACATATAGTTTCAGTGTTATTACATCAACAGGTGTGTATGTATGTGTGTTTATACCTTAAACTGATGTTGGCCTGCTGATTAACCTGAGTGGTGCTGTTGGACCGCCTCAGGTTCTTGATGGAGCGGGAGCCACCAAAGCTGGCATCACTCTGTGGATTTAAAAGGTTTGTTAAGGAATTATAAAATTTATTTGCACATATTACACAGTGTCACGTTGAATTCTGGAACAAGCAACTTAGAGCACAGTGCTGACTGGGTCATTCCTACATCTTGAAGTGATTATCTAAAAACTCATGAACAAAAGTACACATATGGCGTTACTCACCAGGGTGTTACGCTTTCCTCTGCTGTCACCAGCCACAGAAACAGACACGGACCGAGAGAAGTACTTCCCAGGTGATGCACTGCTGGGTCTTTTGGACATTGACAACTGGGAGCCTGACAAGCTGAGGTCCAAGGCATCTCCTGAGACACCTGTTGGGATGGATGAGGGGCTTCGTGTTGTATGCATCCTTTGAAAACATGGAACAGAATGAAATAGCCTTTGATATAAGACACAATGGGTCACACATGCTATTTCTCTGGGGATTCAACAGGCACAACCACAGCAACAGAGGAAACAACAATGACTTTCGCCTGACTGTTTTGTCTCCCAGGGTCACCAACAACAAAACCACTCACTATTTTTACCACTGCTGGGGACAGCTATACAAACGAGCAACTGACAGAAGTTAACAGTTGTAGGGGTGCTGACTGTGCTTCTGTGCTTTAACAGCTAAACGTTTATCATGTTAGGTACGAACTCTTCCATTGAAAAAAATTCCAAAATAAAATGCAGCGTTTCTGAGGCTATGAGGTAGCAGTACCCTGGGGCTGCCAAGGTGTAAACTAACCCTAACATTAACAGCTTTGAAAGCAGCCCTCCTAAAAAAAATGCTTGCTCCTGACATTTCACTATCGCGGGTACCCTGTGGCAGGTGTCTGTTAGCTGTATTAGCTAACTTTATCGTCTTCTCATTACAGTGAACAACCCTGTGAAACGTGACAGGTATGATAAACATCGTTATAAAACAGCACTGGAAAAACACAGCTGTCGTCAGCTACGTTAACGTTAGTTTACAAAATATTAATCCCTGCAAGCGAGCTATTGGTAACGTTAACCTTACAGTAAGCTAACACGGTTATTACACCGATGCTAATGGTAAATGTGGACCTAACCTTAGTGACGTTGCCTTGTTGATCGGGACAGATGAATCCAAACTGATTTGTTAAATCACCACCTGGCCTCAGCAGGCAAACCTAGCTAACGGTTACAATCTAGTAGGCTGACCTTTAAGAGAAATTTAATCAATCAACCAATCAAATTAAGTATTGCCAAAGACAGCTTTTCACGCTAACATTTAACGTCTTTAATGTTTTTCCCATCAGGACCAAAAAATGGTGGAATGCAAACATGCTGAAAAAGCAAGTTAGCGTAGGATACTAACTTCAAAAGCTGGATGGCAGCATCGCTGATAAGCTGTAGTATGCGTTCACGGTGGTGTTTTAACTCCCAACACAATCCTCTGCCCAGCGAAAGTATTCCGTTGACTTGGTGGACAAACACGGATAACCGTAATGACGCCGAACATCATCTCTGTGGTAACAACACGGATCATCTCCGCCTCCCGTCGTCTGTGATTGGTGAAGAAAGAACGCTGTCGCTTTATTTCTGCATCTGATAGGCTGGGAGGAGCTGTCTGTCTACCGTGCAGCTTCTAAGGGGCGTGGCTCAAACAAGCGTTTGGTTGACTTTGCATCGGGAGGCGTGATGGCAAAAAACATTTGCCTAAGATTTCACTGTGGGGACACACTTTCAAAGGGCCGAAGAAAAAACTGGCTCCGGTTCATTTACAGTTGATTTATTAACTGTTCCTTGACGCCCCGTTAACAGACCGAACATAAGACAATGCCTAAAAATACCAATTCCTCTGTCTTTTGAAACTTGAAAAAATAAGAAACACTTCTCAACATTTAAACATTTCAAATATTTACATCAGAGAAAGACATGATTAATCAGAATGTATCTTTTCATACGGAATCATAGATAGATTATTAAAACATAGGCCCCTGGGCACAGACTTTGTGGGGCCTTGTGGGATTCCCACAAAATTACTCCAAACTATTGTGAGACTATTTGTCTCTTTATGTTCATTTTTATTTCTTTGTAGTCTCTGTGGTCCTTTTTGAATGATTTAATTTACAATCTATCTTCATTTTGAATATTCCCTTATTGACAGTAATAACAGCAAAAACATAAAATGATCTGTAATAATTCAGCTTCCTGCAGAAATAATCTATCTTCTTTTAAACTCCACAGTTGCCCTCCACACATCAGCTCCTTGTCCCAGTGTGATCTCCTCTGGCAGAAACTCGAGCCCCAGCAGAGGTGGAAGGTCTTTCTGCTCCAAATGGCCCTCTAAGGTGCACCTGATGCTGGAAACAGCAGGGAGAGAGGGAGGGTATGAAGAACCGTTAGCACTGAAACCATTGTTTTCCCCACAGGCATTCCTATTCACTACCCTGCCCAGCTGCTGCTTCAATAGAAATGACCTGTGGCAGAGAGGATACAACTTAAGCTCCTTTGCCTTGACAGATGGCTGCCTGGAGGGGTCATGCTCTGGTCCTGGAAGTCAAAAGGCTCCAAATCCCATGGGAGAGCCCCGGGTGAGACCTCCACACTTTACTCTGATTAAAACTGTCTAGAATCAATGGATTCCTTTAGACTCGGGTGTTAATCTTTGAACTGACAATAGGCACACTTATTTCATTCATGAGCTTACAAAAAAATTCTTATTTCTTAAAACACCCTTTGGGTGACCTAGGGAATTAATGTCAGTAATTCAAGTGTGTTATGATTGTTTCACCATTTGGTGCCCTGACTCCTACAAAAACTAAACTAAACTCACAAATGGTAAATTAGTTGTGTTTTCACCATAAAGGGGTGAATACAAATGGCTTGTGCTTACTCCCAGTGTGGTTGGTAGCCCTGGTCAGGCACAGCATTGCTTGTCTTTAGCAGCAGAATTTCGTGCAGTTCCAAAGAGAAAGCATCAACATCTGTGACAGTGAGGAAAAACTTTAGTCTTTTCCTCTCGTCCTCAGACAGCTTCTGCTGGAACTCTGAGGGTAGTCTCTGGAATGGGTCCTGAAAGATGATCATGAGTTAAGTGTAATCAAAGTTTAATTCACTTCTTTTAGAATAGAAAATATCTACTAGAACTATTACTACTACAAAAAATGTACTGCATAGCAGAAACTGCACTGAAGACAGAATTCCTTAAACTCGGTTTTGATTGGGGTCAAATTCTGGGCCCCCGCCGTGTCAGACGGCACACTTTCAATGGATTACAGCTCAGAAAATTTAACTCTCTGTGGTGTTTGGGGTCAGTCAATGGCAGCCCACAGAGGTCATGGTTGAAAATAGTGACTCAAACACAAATTATGTGGTCACCATGGGTGGAGTTTCTTTTGTGGATTTAGCATTTTTAAGTCTGTAAAAGAGCTTCACTTATGCACAGTTTCAGTGTTGTGACTGAAAAATAGAGTTGTTCAGTGTTATAACTTTATTTTTTCAGCCACATCCAGTAAAGTCCTCGAGTTTTATGAATTTACTGATACTCACTTGTTTTCTGTTGAGAATAAGCTCAGATTTCCAACAAGTCAGGAGCTGCCAGGTGAACACGCTGTTTCCAAGTTTGCTTTCTACAAGACCCTAAAATGAAAATGAAACAGAGAAGTTTAATGTTTTAAAAGACCATTTCATCATTTGTTTAATGCATGTTTCAGCCCCTGAACTACGGTTCATGTATATTTTACATTTTAGCTGACCATTTTTAATCAAAGCTAAAATGAATTTTAATGTATTTTTTCTTACTGCAGCCATTGTCAGTGTCTAGAGTGGAAAGTGGAGTTCTGTACTATAGTACTTGACCATTCAACTTCACTGTGATGGGTTACATAATTTGTGCAAGTTTCAGGAATCTTCTAATAGATTTTCATATTTTACAGAAATCCATGGAAACTAAAGGATGTCTGGAATGACAGACAAAATACAGACACATTTCCAAAACACCAGAAACAAAAAATGCAGTATGTAAGGTGATTTGGAGCAAATGGAGTAGATGCATTAAAACAAAACCACTGTTATGGTCCCTTAAATCTATGTAAAGTAATGTAATAGAGCTAGTATAGCAGCAGAGAAGCTTTCTCTTATTTCATATTTTGGGTCAGGCAGTGTGGCTGAAAAGACAAGAAAGAGGAGTTTTAACAGGGAATTGCTTACAAAATCAGATCAACATAATCACGCTCTTTGTATAGTGGTTGCATTGGAAATAGCTGCGGGTCTGGAGGTTTCTACCTTGGCTACTGTGCTGGAAATCTGTGGGCGCATCTGCAGAGAATCAGTGAGGTAGGACAAAAGTTGACACTGAGGATCACCGCCCGTCTTGCCAAGGAAGCGAAGGCCAATCTCCACCACATACACAGCATCACAAACATCTGTGTATGAACGCAGCACTGTTCTCAAGGTACTGCTCACCGAACCCTTCAACGGTTCCTGCAATACAGACAGAGGAACTGTCAGAAGTGAGAGGAGTGAGAGGGAAGGAATTTGACCATGAACAAAGTGGCCTCACAAAATCCTACAGGGGAAACTACTGGGAACATTCTTCGGCTGGCATCTGTCTGTTCCAGATGCCGACATTTGTACCGTGAAATACTAATGTTTTTTAGTAAGTGAAATGGTTTTACCTGACGAATCTTTCCTCTGACCTCGGACAGAACCACACTGAAATCCTGTAGGTGTCTATTCAGGTACTTTGAGGTGTCCTGGTTTGGATCAAAGAGGACAACAGAGTGTTAGCAGAGTGTTTTGTATAACCTGGTATCTGCATGCAGATGTATGATTAGTTTTTACCGCTTGGATAAGTGGTTTTCCAGCCAGGAAGCGGCGGGCCAGCTGAGTTTGGATCCCTGGCAGATCGTAGCTCGTGTCTGTTTCCCCGCCTTTCTTCAAGATGTAGTGACAGTGGGCTAAAACCAAAGGTAACAGCTCTCTCTCTGGGTTGCACAGGGTCAGCTGGGTTTCTGATATTCTATCCAATGGAACACTGTATTCACTGGGGAAATTAAACAGGGGTGTATATTTTTTTTAAATTACAGTTTCATGAACCCTAACTTTTGACAAAAAAATCTCAACTCTCAAGTCCATGCTTGTTCTGGAGCCTTTACTCAAAAATAATACAGACGTCTTGTCTCTTGAGTCTGGACAGGGTTTACTGACCTGTCCTCCTGGTGGCTCACTCTCCTGGCCTCTCTCACCACGCTGTTGTGAGTCTCAGACAGGAAGTCCACCAGAGTTCGAAGACACGACCCCGGTCCATATCGGCACGGTGTCAGAAACTCCCCAGAGCTCGCGGCTGTCACCTCCTTCTCACACAAGTTCACATCCACACCCAAGTCTGCTGCTATATATACACACAGACATGGGAGAAAGTAAACGAAGACATCCAGTGCAGGAAGCAGACATGGAGGACAAAACTATGCACCACACCACATACAGTGAATCTCTGATTATGATTTGATTCAATACCAATTAATCCAGAATATTTATTAAATAAACATGGAATAATGTGAGAGTCTCTGACAAAAATGATGTCTTATATTATTCTAAAATAAGAAACACAATGTGATGTTTCCATTATTTCATTACATATTATGATACCAAACACTGAAGACTTCACACTGTTTACCTTAAACACAAAGTGGAATATGCTTCTAAACTGAGATTTAAACACTGAATGGCCTGTTTAAAATAATAACTCCGATAATTTCAAATTGTTTAAAAAAGTGTTGACTACACCTTTCACTAAAAATGTCACATTTGATCCCAACTTTATTTTTAATAATGTCACTAGGCTGGTCTCACTTTTATTAACTTCCATTCAACCTATGCTCAGTTTTAAAGGCACATAAATTGTCATTAAGAAATAATGTTTAACTGAGTCAGTGTCCCTTTTTATTCTTTTATCCTACAGCTTACCCAAAATTTAGTTCAGTCTCATCCATTTTTATTTTTTTGTTGTAAATTAGCTTAGAAGTTTAATGTTATTTTTAGTTTCATAGGTGAAGTAGTAGTAACAGTAGCTGTGATATTCATTGTTCATGCATCTGAGTTTGATGTTTGTGATTCTAATGGTCTCACACTGATTATGACAGAGGTCTGAGAAATTTGATTATTTCTTTTCACAGATCAGTTTAAAATCTGTGCACTGATACAACAGATCAATTGTTCCATCTCTACAGTTGTACATGAATACATTAGAGCTAATTGTTAACAGGGACATGCTTACAGTTGTTTGCCACCTCAGCTCGGAGGCAGTTCCACACTTTGATGAATCTCTCCACTCTCTCGAGCAGCTTCTTCTTCTGGTATCCTGATGAGGATAAGGAGGAAACTCAGGTTGTGTAAGAATGTGTCTGTACGTGTGTGTGTCATGCTTGCAGGGGTTTTTTTCTTTACTCTTTCTTTTCTGATACTGTACATTCTATTATAAATTAAATATTGATATACCTGCTGGTATCTGTTGTAACATCTGTGCAATGGTCTGAGATGCAGAGCCTGACGTCAGAGGAAACACCCTCAGCAGGTCTGACAGTAACGCAGCCAACTCAGGTAGGTGGTGTAACTGTCTCACACAGTGGATCTGGGACAAACACACACACACACACACACACACAAAAAGAATCAGTACAACACTTTAAACTAAAATTTGGCCCCAAAAAGAAACATTTCATCAATGTCACAAAACCCGAGTTTGAGGACAGCCATGGAGTAACAGGAGGAGGTGACCAGACCTTAGCTCATGACCACTGAAGTTCATTATGAGAAGCTTACTGTATTTTCACAGGACTACTGCCTCCTTCAAAAGAGGCCATGCTCTTTGCCTGATATTCAGTATATCTCCAAAACTACTTAGCAGATTTCAGTGAAAGTTTGGTGGAATATTAGTCCATGGGCCGAGGAACAACCAACTAATTTTGGTGCAGACAACGTGTAGTGTAGAGGCTAAACGTTTAAGGATCTGTTTGGACCATCCTCACCAAACCTCAGATCAGTGTTTAAAACCTGTGAAAAGGGATTTCACATGCCACTGATGAAGATCGGTACCTTCTTGAGGAACATGATCAGCAGAGGTAAAGAGCTGCGTCCTTGCGCTTCTCCCACCAACTGAGAAAATCGCTCCACTGTCATTATCTGAGGGAGAGTCCAGAAGGAGGAGCGGTGTGTTGGGCAGTCTGAGGGGAGGGACAACATGTTCCCAGGATCCCCAAAAACAAGATTCATCAGGGGGCTTCCAGCAAGTCTGTCATCAGCAGTGATTCTCTCCTGAGCTTCAGCCAGATTCTGCTGCAAATTCTGAAAGAACGCACATAAAGGGAGCAAGATTTTGATAACTAGCAATACAACTAAATGTAACTAGCATTGATTCAATCAATCAACTAATGCACTACTTGAACGGTGCAGTGTATTCCTTACTTGAAGCACTGGGTTGATGGCAGAATCACAGACAAGCTTCTCCCACTGCTGCCGTCCTTGTCTGGAGGACAGATCAGGTTGTGCACGGCGGGAACCTTTGTTAACATTCAGCAGAGTCAATGTCACATGTTTTTTTACATGAACAACAGAAGCAGCACCCTGAAAGTCGTTGGAAAGTCAGTATCACCTGTAGTGAATTCTGTGCAGACATTGAGAATCAAATGCACTGTAACCGCTGTGTTGTCCATGTTCTGGTTCAAAGTGCTCCCCAGTACACTCATGTCCTTTTCAAGGTGGTTCCACAGGAAGTTGAAAACATTCGTCGGCCTGGGGTGGATCATATCTTCGACTCCCTACAACACCAAAAAACACAGGAATGGTTTCACTGGTACTTTCACTGGTGCCATCTTTTCAGTACCAGTGGCAGGTAAAGTCTGGTGCATATTTAGGTGAAGTCTCACTCTCTGATTTCTTATGGTGCCTTGAAGCATGGCGAGGTGAGTCAGCAGCCGCAGGACACAGGACTGTGCGGAAGTCATCTGTCTTTCAGGGGCTTCAGATCTCCGATCAGCGTCTCCTAATATGTGTCCTGTCCGAGTTTGATCTCTGAAATTTCAAACAAATTTAGGAAGAACACAAATGAAAACACAAATACTTGACTGAGAAAATACTGTCACAAAGCTGCTTACTTAAAGAGGTTAATACCTGTGTTCTGTCTCACGAGTAAACCCACTGACTGGACTATGGTTATGTCCACCAATTGGAAGTCCACAGTCAGGACATCTAGATACAACCACCGGTTTACCACACTATGTGAAAACACAGAAGCATGTCATGTATTATTTAATTATTTTTATTTTTTATTTTACTCTCAATATTTGATGCAATGAAGGGACACACAGAAAACAAGCTCATACCTCTCCCACAAAGCATACATGTCCATTGGCACAGGCTAAAAATGATGAGAAAGACATTAGAAATATCCTAATGGACTATTCATAAAGAACTGCTGACAATGTAAAATACTTACTGTACATCTCTAGTTTCCTCTCTCTACTCAGCCACTGTCTGGCTTCACTTCTGTGATCAGCCGGCATGGTTGGCAAAAAGGAAGCCTCGTGAGAAAAATTTGAGTTGAATTAATATTCTGCATTCATGGCAAACAGATGAAAGTATGAGTAGCATATGTTTTTGTCAGTTTTTAGTTTTATCTGGAAATTTGTCCAAGTAAAAGTAAAACTGGAATTGTGTGAGAGATGAACTGTGCTGTAGCATGAGGAGAGTTTACTGTAAACTAAGGCGATCACTGTATTTTGAATGCACTGCTGCAAAACATTCTAAGGAAAAACATGAAACAAAAAGGGGCCCTTTCAAAGATTTAAGTAAAAACTGTTAGAACCTGAAAAACTGAAGCAGACTTTTAGTGCCTATTCTGGGCACTAAAAATATTCTCAGACTGAGGCAACCCTAATGACACAATCAGAGGTGGTACTTAAACAGCTCAGAAAAATTACAGTTTAAACATCTACAATTTTATGACAACTGGGAAAACTTCTGAGGAAGATCGTTTAGTCGAACTCAAGACCTCCAGGTCAGCTACTTTATGCTTGTCAGTCATCAGGGTTATTTTCTCTGACTTCAGAAGAACTCCCCATGACGAGTAAACTGACACAGCCCAAGGTAAGAAGTGTCTTACTGTAACGTTCTGAGGCTGAGAGGCTATCTGGAAGAGAGGACCCAGTAAAGAATTTCCACTGAAGACCACAGAGTCCAGATGGACCAGCAGCTCCAGAAGGGTTTGTCTCTGAGCTGAAAGATTTGGGTTGATGTGGAGACACGAACCCGGTCCACCAATCTGATTCAGCAGAAGTGAAGAGCAGAACTCCCTGAACTCCCTTGATCTGATGTTTTTGAGGAGCTCTTCCAGTCTTGCTGTGACCTGTAAGTTCATATAGACCCACATGCCAAAAAGAAAAAAGTTAAATCACAAAGCTCAAATTGATTCTGTGATTTGAACGTTAAAATCATCACCAGCAGCGACTATCAGGACTTTTTGGTCTGTTCTCCTCAAGACTTTTCACTAACACTTCCCACTATTTGCCCTCAGAATCAGCCTAATATGACACAAATGGACATTAGACATATGCACGCTGACCTGTGAGGAGGGATGTGTGTTGACGTCAGGTGATTTGTAGAGGCAGGTGACGTGTCTGAACAAGGCCAGGGCCAGAAAGCTGATCTGAGAACTTCCCAGCTTCTGTAGAGAAAATTTTAAACAATGGAGATCACATCCTAAATGAGTTGATGAAACAATAATGATAAAACAGGTGAACAACAGAATTTTGTGTCTTTGTCTGTAAAAAATGTTGTGTTTTTGTCTTGTTGCTGCTTTTATTTTGAAATCTTATCTCCTCTTGTTTCAGGTTGCTTGTCCTTCCTTCATGTGTCCCGCCAGTGTGATTGTTTTCCCCGCCCTGATTGTTTCCACCTGTTTCCAATTACCCTGTGTCTATATATTGTCCCTTTGTTCTGTGCTAGTTCGTCTTGTCTCGTCAAGTCAACCAGCGTGTTTTTCTCGTCAGTGCTCGTCTAGTCAGGTCGAGCGCTGACGACCTGACTAGTTAGTTAGTTTTCCTCTGAAAGAGTGATTTTGTGTTTACCTCGTTTGAGTGATTTTTTTATTCTTCTTTAGTATTTTGTTTCCTTGCCTTTTTTTCCCCCGTTTGGGTGATTATTATTTGTTACTTTGAAAATAAAGACTTTATTTTTGATTCTGCTTCTCCAAGTCGTGCTTTTGGGTTCAGTCTTTGCTCAGTCGTGACATTTTGCTTCAGCAAAGTAGTTTGAACATGTCCAGAAAAACGGAATGATCATGATATCTTATTTCAGGGTTTTTGTTTTAGATGGGAAGTAAACAGTGGATCAAGCCTGTAAATTAGTTCCCTCTTTGGTAAAACATTTCTTTAAACCTTCCTATTTAGCCTTCATAAGCAGAACATACCATTTCATACAGTACTTACAACACTGTGTAATGTAGTTCAAAGCTAATGTAAGTGCAAATATCCTGCTGTGTCCCCATAACTGGATGCTGGCGTATAAAAACAGAATGAGTGGCCTTATAATAAAGCACAGCTGCAATTATAAAAAAATATGAGTCTTTATAAGCAAAGGTCGTAATTGTTGACAAATACTATTACAATACAAATTAGTAATACTTCTGCTACTATCTGCTCACAACTACAGTACAGTGAGTAATAATGTAATAATAATAAATAATAAATAAATAATAATAATTTAATGTTAATGTAGTGCTTAGAAATGCAAAACTGGGGAATTTAATAATAGTGTTACCACATATTAATACAGTGTGCCATTGATTAACTGATTGGCAAATGCGTTTTTTTCAGTCACATGGCCTCTCTAACCTCTAGTGGTCATTCTGAGACATGACAGCGTTGACAACACTGAAGCACGATCATTAACTTGCCTTTTCTCTACTGCTGCCCCTCTCAACTGTGTCCACTGCTCATAAATCTCATTATCTAAACATTCTCCTCAGTCTTTCTGTGAACCCTGGAGTCACGCTCTGACCTGCAGTTCTGTCATAAAGGTGTCTGATCTGTTTTCCAGCAGAACCTGGGTCATGGCATCTCTCAGAGCTCGGTAAGATGTCCCACAGCAGAGGAACTGGTCCACATTAGTTGCTATCATCCCCTTCGAGAAAAGAGAACATTTTAGTGTTTCACCTTGTTTTCATTCTAAATAAATCTCTAAGCTCTTTCTCCTTTCACTCAACAATTAATCAGTTCACTGGGAAAATAACCAACAGATGAATAGATAATGAATATAATTCTTAGCTGTAGCTCTAAACATACACTTTGAAATATCAGCAAAGTAGAGCAGCACATACCAGCTCTTGTTAGGAGAAATACTGCTCAAATATGGTCTTTCATCAAGAAAAGCATAAACTCCTATAATCCATAAGAAACGGTGATGCAGCCTTTCTGCTGCAGGAATGTTTGAGCATTAGAATGAACTTGCTTGTAGGTCAAATACACAATGGCTTTTTACTTTTTACTCTGCATGAGAACATGAATGTGTACACATTTTTAAAAAGGTTTTATCTGTACTGAAACTCTATTGGAGAGAGAACCACAGCGACTTCAGATGGTTTTCTTTTGTGACGATAAATAAAGTGTTTACCTGAAGTCGAATCAGATCTGCAGGGAAAACCCATCTCTGGGCTGGACTATTCATCAGGGACAGTATGCAGTCCATTCCAGAAAGTCTGTGGAGGGCTCGCAGCAGGTAAACCCTGTGCCAGTCATTACCACAGTACTCACACACCGCCCTAACCTGCATAAGATACTGAGCCTCCACTGCATCTCCCCTGCCTGCATTTCAAGAAGAAACAATACAAAATCTTGACATTTATCTCTACAGCACACTTGGTGAAATGTCAAATCCCAGCACCATTGCATCAAATACCATATTTGGTAGTGTGCAATCAAACACTGTGTGAAACCTTAATCATCAAGTTAAGTAACTGATTTCAGTTCAGCAAAGTTCAGGATCACACACCTTGAAATGTGGCTTTCTCCAGCAGCTGGGCTGCAGTGCTCATGCATATTCTCAGCCTGGCTATGTTGAGCAGGAACTCTGCCGGGTCTTCCCGTCTGTCTGGAGTCTGCATCCTGGCAGTCCTGCTCAGAAACCTGATTTCTGCCTGCCTTTGTTTATCTCCACTCTCTTCTACTTCTTTTGCATCTGAACACAACAGAGAGTCCTGAGAACAATTTAAAAAGATGCAGTTAATTGTTGGTTGAAAATTCTCTGGTGCAAAAGAGATTATGTTTTTATTTCAGGCAGCAGCAGCAACTATTTGGAATAAATAGAGAAGATTAAGAATCTTAAAACATCTACAGTGACCTACATAAACAGAAATAAACTATTTTAAGATGATAATGTAGACGCAGAAAGCAGCGGTGGGGAAGTGTTTATGTCTTCTACCTGGAAACAGTTGACAAACAGCAGGTAGAGTTCAGTGTGGTCTTCACTGCCTAGAAGGTTCTCCTCCAGATTCTTCAGGTAGGTCTGAATGTGAGCCTTGACCTCGTCAAAACTGAAAGATGTACGACAGTGTCTTTACTTTCGCTACAGTAATTACAAATTTGTGATACTCAGACTTTATATATGTCCATGTATTTTGGGAAACCTTCGACTTTCCTCCACTGCTGCTCAGTAGAAAACATTTTGCCTTGCTACAGCTTCATGACATAATATTTTTTTGACATTACGTGTTTTATATGATGTAACCTGTTGAGAAGCATGATCTGTGTTTTTATGATTTTTCATAATTTTCTATGTACCAGGTGAATGTTTCTTCACTGTCAGTTCTACCACTTTGGAAATTTCAGTACTTTTACAGTACAAATTTGAATAAAGGGCAAATTCTATACTTGCAGTTTCTTAATATGGTGGTCTTGCTTTTAAATGAGCAAAGAGTTTGAGTACTTCCTCCACCCACGCTTGCTGGGATTCATGCCCCCACCTGTACTGCAGCAAAAGTTTTGGCAGCACGGATCGGACCACCGGATTGTTATCCACACACTCCAGGAAAGGAGTGAGCTCTCTGGTTCTGTACACATCTCCTGCAGCACACAAAAGAACCTATGCGTCAACAATCATCATCAAAACGCCATATGGTATCTTGTTAAAACCATGCACTGATGCTTTCACTGACCGTTAGAAGAGACGAGCAAAGAGAAGAGGAGCTCCACCACTCCCTCTTCAGGTTTCTGGTCCTCTGACAGACAGAACCTAGACACCACCTCCAGGAAGAAGGAGTTACAGCAGCCCCTGATGGCTGCGTGCTGCTGAAGGGCTGACCTGAGCCATGAAAAGTGAAATGTTACAGAGGACGCAAACTGTGCAAATAAAACAAGCAAGCACATAATTTTGTTATTCACTATTGTTATTTTATTTTGAGCTCAGCCTACAGCAACATCTGACAGTAACTGATGCTCTGAGTAGTTCTTCCTATGAACATTTAATAGATCTTTACACAGCATTAAATATTTTTTACAAAACAAAGGAGTTGATGTTTTGTGGTGGGTTATTTTCAGCTGCACTGTATTTAACTATCATATACACACAAAACCGTGATAACTGTAATCTTATTTGAGGTATTGTTATGGTTAGAAGGCAGAGTTTAAGACAATGGATTCTGTGTAAATGACCCACCACATTTCTATAATTACTGTTCGTTATTTTTCTCAACTCACTTGACGGTGTGAGAAATAGTCAGCTCAAAGTTGGCTGGCACATCTGCCCTGCATTTAGGGCAAGAACGTCTGTGTGGCTGAATGCAGAGCTGGAGGCATGGCAGACAGAAGACGTGCTGGCAGGGAAGAACCGACGGCTCTTTGAGCTCCAACAAGCAAACTGGACAAGAAATGCCAAACCTTCACAAAGAAATATCATGAGAGATTTGATTATGGCTGTGTGATTGAAGCAATATTCATTATCTTATTTTGTATATTGCAAATTAAACATTTTGTTATATCTTATGTAAAATAACTTTGCTTAAAATAGCAATACAAAAAAAAAATTGCAAAAAATAGCAAAAGCAATAGCAAATAGCAAATATTACTTGTTTCAGATATATTGTTCAAATTAATCTGTGAAACTGTGGTTGACCTAAGAGTTTGGGACTTGTTAAGATGGATATATGTACATGAAAGATGGACATGAAAAGCAGAGTCTGACCTCAGATCCCTGCTGATACATTCATCGTGGAAAGAATTGAGGATGCGGATCAGCTGCTGCAGTGTGCTCAGGCTCCTTACATCAGGTGATTGCTGCATCAGCTGTGAGAAAACCAGAATAAAAATTAAACATCTTGTTTTTTCATCTCCCACCCATCTCACCTTATATATTTTACTTTTGTTGTTCATGTCAAAGTGTTGAGGACGTTTTATTTCTACTACACTTGTTGTTCCTTTAGTGGGCATTCCCACTGCTAATGCTCAAATAAAATAAAGACTGTGTCTGCCACAATGATAAAGAATTAATAAATATTTATTTAAAAAAAATACATTAACCGTTGGGGAAAAACGGTAGAGATGAGACAACACATCTCAGGATATGGGAAATCCTAGTTGGTAATCTCAAGACAAAAACAGAGATGAAAACCATTTTACGTACAGTCTGATGAAGGTTGCAGTGTCTGAGAGCCAGTTCTTTCAGTCGCAAGTCATTCTGTTTAACTTGAAAAACAATGTGCTGGATGAAAGATGCAACAATGAGCATCCCATACCACAGTGACCTGGATGGGCAGATGAGATTGTAAATAAACTTTAGAAACACAGAATACCTTTTTTTTTTTTTAACTGTACATCTTGTCAGACTCACCTGATGGAGTCCAGATATTGCAGGCAGCCAGGGCTGCAGAGGGTTCTGTATTTCTGACTAAACGCTCTGTCTAGACAAGGCTGCAACAACTCCACTCCGCTCACAAAGGACTCACACTCTTGCTGCGACGTCACAGTGAGTAGTTTGGTCTGCTCTACACACACACCAAGAGCTAAAATATCCTCCACCTACCAAAGGCAAAGGGAACAGATATCATGCCAAGGCACATTTTAAGATTATAACATGTTAAGGTTTTATTGTTAGTGTCTTAATAACTACAGGATGCTTTTATGCTGATGTTAGACATGCAAAGATTAGCATGTTAGCATTCTACATTATCACTAGTCTGACAGTAGAGTAAGTGCTGACAGGACTTGTTATAGAGATATCCCACGAGCCATTAGTCAAAAGGTTTATCTCACCATTTCTTGGGACCCCCTCTTTGACCCCTGCTGAAAGACATCGGTGGCTAGCTGAGGCTGCAGCAGGAACACGTGGCAGAGAGTGTCCAGTCGGGGGGCAAAATGTTTGGCAGCAGCCATTATCCAGGCAGGAGAGAGGGCAGGAGTGGCACCCATGGAAGTCTGAAGCTCAGACACACAGCCCAACATGGCCCTGGTGAACACCTGTATGTGACAAGTGGAGATGAGTCACTGTTCCCAAAATGTTTTTCCTAAATGTCTGACTCATAATGTCTGTACCCTAAGCTCATCCTTTGACTTAATCTTCAGAGAAAGCAGCAGAAAGTCTTGCAGATAGTGATGGCTATACTCCAATCGTTCCCCGTCCGTGAGTTTCTGGAAGTGACTGCCCAGCCTGCTGTTGTTGAAGGTGCTCACGAACTGGCGAATCCTCTCTGTGCCATCTTCTTCAGTTACTAAGGAACAGGTAAAAGCATTCATGAGCATTCACACAAAGCATTCATGAGTTTAAATATTTGGTCTCTTTAAAAAAAAACTCTTTAAAACGTCTATAACGTCTTTAAAAACCTGGCATAAATTCAGATTCCTCCCACAGGCTTTCAAGGTGCCTTCTGATGAGCCAGCTGAACGGGGCAGAGCAGGGTTGCTCTTCACCGTCCAACATGAAGTAGTGCTGCACAAGCACCTCCTGGTCTGCCTCACTAAAAAATATAATAATCAAAGAACAATTATGCCTTTTGTTGATAAAAGTAACTGTGAGATTTATACAGAAGAAGTAATACACAATACCTTGGTTTTTGGAGAGGTGTTAGGTCTAAAATTTGTGAATCAGCCAGGATGTCCAGCCACAGTTTTATCAGGGCCTGACTGAGGCTTTGATCAGAGAGCAGGTCCAGATTTGCATACCTGTCCATAACCTCCAACAGACTAGCCAAGATTGGAGTCACGGTGGACTGAAGGCAGCGCCATAGGGTATGTCTACCGGATAAAGATAGGACAGGACGGGACATATGATTGACTCCTTGATCGCAACAAAGGTTTTTGCTCCTCACATCTGAAGATTTTTGATCCTCACATCTGAGGGGATTTTACCTCAGAGTTCCACCCTCTTGTAGAGCCTGCCGTTTGTTGGCTTCTTTGCGCACCCACTCCTTGGGGGAGTCCATCATTTCTTCTCTCTGTGCCAAGGCCTCAGCCAGTCTACTCAACAACACCCTCTGAAAGCAAGCTTTAATGAAGATTGAAGTTTTATCAGAAGCAACAAAAATGAGAGTAGTTGATCTACATCACAGAAAGATGGTGGTGGCTAATGGACCATTCACAAAGAGTGTTACTGATCAACACATTCTCTAAGAGCTCTGCAGATGCAGTCAGATTTATTGGTTTGTGCTACTCGAAAGTAAAAGTGTAAATGATTGTGACAATGTGATTTATTCACATTGTCACAATTGATAGATAAAGTGATAGATAAAGTGTATATCTTCTCAAAACTGATCAGTCTCTTCCAATGGGATTACTGAAGTGTATAAATACGAATACAAAGAGGAATGTGTCTGAAAACAAAATTATTACAACTTTATGGGCAACAGTGTACATCAAGTAAAATGAATAGTGGAGATTTACCTCCTATGTGATCTGGACCAGTTCCCAGAAGAGTCAGAAGGATGTGCATCCGCTGCATGCTTCGTGATCTCATGCCACTGGAGTCCCTCAGCAAACCCACAGCTTTTTGGATACAGGATCTCACTAAGGATAGGCTGTGGAGGTGGACCCTATCTGCCTGCAAGCAATTCAATTTCATTTAAGTAACATTTTAAACCAAGATTTGTTTGATGCTAACACATATAAAGGAATCTTAGTTTTTATATACCTGAGAATCTTTCCTTTTCCTCACCGTTTCTCCATCTTCATGGTCTTTTAGTAAAGATCAACGATACAATAAAACAATAAAATTGAATTAAAGAACAATAAACCATTTTCTTTCCCATACTTAATATAATACACACATTTTAATGGCCAGTTTCTACCTGACAGTGCAGGGTTGAGCAGGTTGCTAATGAGAGTTCCACAGAAACCCAGCAGGTTCAGGCTCATGTCCTCTGAATCCCTCAAGTCATCAATATGCACTGACTGCCAGACTCCTTTGATGCGAAAGCCAAACATGGTTTTAATCTTGTTGTACATCATGAGTAATGCAGTCAGCAAATAATTGTATTGCAACAATGATCATAATCCACTCAGTACTGACCTCCTTGGAAACCAATGTACTGAGAATTAATTGGGATCCTAGAAACCTTCACAGTGAAAATCACCCAGCAGGTGTGATCCTCCAGTGACATCAGGTAATTCATGGTGCAATATCTGTTGGCAGATGGAATCATAAACACATCTGAAACACCTGTGATGTCCTTTTTCCACTTTGCTTTGTTGCACTATGCATACAATCAGATCTCTTTAGGAGCTTGACAATGAGCCCTACTTTGCTGATGCTATGAGCTCGTCACTGCAGTGGGATTCCTCAAGGTCCATCTGGATTAACAGGATCTGAAGAGAGTGGTCAGCATTTTGAAGGAAGCCTCTGGCATAGAAAGGAGAGTAAGATAAATATTAAAAGACAAAACTAAAATAAGATGACATGCTGTTGTTATCTGAATAGTTTGTACCGCATCTTGTTGCAGAAGGAGACTTCAGTGTCAAACTGGTGGAGCGAGAGCAGGAGGATCCTGTCTGAATGCAGTCCTAGAGCATTGGCTACAACCTTGACATCTGATCTGGTTAACAAGCTGGAGAATGTAGTTATCTATGCAAAACCACAGAGCAGGAAGTGATGTCAATTTGTAAAGACTGTAAAGAAATTATGAAAACAAAATTGGAACAGTGTCCTGTTGCCTACCTCTACAAACTTGGTGGACCCCTGAGTCTTGTTCAGACAATCTTCCAGGAAATCCTGGAGTGAGTGGTGATGTTGTTGCTGGAAGTACATTCTCTGGAGTTTCTCCCTCTCCTGGTTTGCTAAATCTGAATACTTGAGCCTCACCACAGCATCAGGGGTGGCACAGTTCAACAAGAGAAACTTGGCTGAATTGAAGACCTCTTCCTCATCTTCTCCAGCAGACCCAACACTGTTTTCTGTCTCCATCATGTCTTCACTGTCAGACATCACTTTATTCTCATCACAATCCTCAGTGGATTCATCATCATTCTTTTCCACTGACTCAGTCTCTTGCTCTTTTCCAACAATCTCCATGTCCACTGTATCACCAAACTGGTCATCCTCCTTGTCAGTGACCTCTTTCTCTCCATTAACATTTGACTCAAGTGTTTCATTTGGCTCATCTTCTTCCAGCGAGTCACCATTTTCATCCTGCTGATGTTGTCGTCCTGTCCTGTCTTCAGCTTTTTGTGCTCTCCTTTCAAGTGCTTGCAAAAGAGCACTGGCACAGGCATCGCCATGGAAGCCAACAAAAATTTCAGACAGTTCGAAATCTGATGTGGCCTCACGTGATGTGGAGAATTCCTTCACCCATTCCTTCAGTTTGTGAAGAACCCTGTGTTGCCATGGCTCCAGATCAGTACTCCTATCCAGCCTGTGTTTCTCAAGCCTGTTGATGAGGGGCACGGGAAAGTGCTCATAGACCTTCTTCTGGTCCTCCACTACCACCAGTCTGAAGTTTGTGTGGACACGACATTTAACTCTGTGGGAACCAAGACCTAGATCAACATACTGCTGATTACTGAGGTAAACATAGTACTGGTTCAAGGCATCATATAGGCTTTCATAAAGATTTTGCATGTTGAGGAGGATGACAGTGCGACCAGTCTCCATGCATATTTTCACTCGGTTCACATTACGGCAGACTTGGGCATATTCCTGGTCCTTTGGGAATCCCGAGCCAAAGACTATTTCAGGCTGTGTATAGTCCCCTTTGGCAAAGACATGTTGCTGAAGGATATGGAGAGCTGCATTGTTGGTGGTCAGCAAAAGGAGGTAACGGCTCTCCTGGCTGGTGTCATGATCAAGATTCTTTTTCACCATTTGCAAGGTGCTTGGTCTGGGAATTTCTGTAAGGTTTTGGAGAACCTCTTGGAAAAATACAACAGGGTCAAAACCCTCTGGCTGTCCGCTGAAGTTACACAAGATGGCCTCCACTAACTGTCCAACATCTGGCTCTTGGTGTGTGGATTTGACTGTGGCAAAGAGCATTTTGATGAGGCTGTAATAGTCCCTTAGACCAAAGAACTGATTCTTTGAGGTCTCATTGCAAATGCTCAAGAAGGCCTTTGCCAAAGGTGGGAAGAGGTGTGTGATTTTCAGGAGAATCTGATTGGAAGATGAACAGATTCCCTTGGCAGTTTCCACAAGTTCATCCTCACTAGGATCCCATCTGGACACAAATATTCCTCTGTTCATCTTTGCTGGGTCAAGAGCCCAGTTGGAGATGCCAACAAAGCCAACCTTCATATGCGGATCTGGCTTGTCATTGTCAATGCATCCATCCTCCAAAAGAGGATGGAGGGTCTTCAGGGGCATCTGAGGAGAATCTTCTGCTAGTCCAATCTCATCAAGCACCACCACTGATACATACTCGTCCATATTTTTGTCCTTTTGAAACCGAGCACAATTCCTGAATGTCCCTATGATGCCCTCTGGACTTGAGTGAGGACTGCACTGGAAGGAGACCATGTGAACTTGCTTCAGTTTCTTGAATAGTTCCCAGTGGGAGCTTTGGCCCTGCATGGCATCAGCCACCACTGTTTTAGCAAGTGACTTGGAGCTGCCTGGCTTACCAACCAGAAAAAGTGGGATCCTGAGCTCAATGCAAACCACCATGAGAAACACATTCTCTTTGAGAGCAAGATTTTTGGCTATGGTCTCCCTTGTCTGTATGTTCTGCAGGAAGAAGTCTTGACAGGATGAAATCTCTGCCTGCAATACTGTTGAAGAGCAGAAAGGCTCTGGAAAGTACTGACAAATTACAGCAAGGTACTCCTCTTTGGCCACCAGAGACGGGTAGTAGCAGACACCAACTGCAAGAATCAGGCACTTCAGTGTTTTATGAGTTTCACTGAGACAAGAGCAGTTGTTGAAAACAACCTGACCATGCTGGTAAAACCAAACCAGAACTGTCATAGACCTCTCTACATCCCTGAGACTCACAAAACTACATTCATTTTTCCGACTTCGCATGTATTTCTGGGAGGCTGCCAGCACATTTGAAATTATGCTCTTGCAGACCACTGGTAAAGAATGGTCAGCAACTTTCTTCTGGACAATCTGTTTGATGTAGGAAAGTTCAGTTGAGTCACTCAACTGACCAAAATCCCACACCAAAGAAGCCATGCTTGATGGCAGAGGATGAACTCTGTACACCAGCTGCCTCAGGGGGATGTTGCCAAGGCGGTCTTCTGTTTCATCTGCCTTCACCCTGTATCCTAATCCTGCACGTTCCAAGCGTTCCACCATTTCAGGTGAGTGCTTCCTGTAAGGATTGCAAGCAGCTATTATTTTTAAGCCACTGTCTGCTTTCATAGGTTTCCCTTTCACTGACTGGTCACACAGGATTTCCTTGATGGCAAAAATGGCCTCTGTGGTGTTAGCTTCATCAAAGAACAAAATGGTGTCTAGTTTGTGTATTCTACGGTTCTTCTCAGCAAGTGTCTCTGCCTCGCTCACTTTTCTGTAGATCATCTCTGCTGTTGTGCCACCATGTACTTTGACAAGTACCATGTTCTCTACTGGTCTTTCCTCTCTCTGCAGAGCACAAAGGAAACTGACTAATCTGGTTTTTCCACAGCCAGTTTCTCCCATGATGACAACTGGAATCCCACACCGGAATCTCATGTTTATGGCCAACATCTTCATCACATTGTCAGCAGTGAGCTCATATGATGGGTCTGGATCAAATATGTTGTCCATAATCCCTTTCTTTGCACCAACAACACATGAAATTCTTTTGATTTTGTTTTGTCGGGGCAACTGATCAAAGTCTTCAGTGAGAGAGATCCTTTGTTGTTCCAAGCCTTGAAAAAGTTTTTGTGACATCACATCTTCTATCAGGACCTTGTTGCTGTGAGGATCAACTGCATTCAGTGTGTTTCGCCTTTGACATGCCTTCACATTAAAGCCCAGAAAAGACATTGAGAATCGGTCTGCATTGAAGAAAATGTATGGATGAGGCTCATTTTCCCAACGCTTGCGAATTGTCAGACGGGCAAGAAGGTCACCTTCCAGACTTTTCTCAATATGTGGCACGGGGCTTTCATCAGATGTGTTCAGTGAAGGCGAAGCAAAATCTCTTGCCATTAGAATCATGAACTTCACAATGAAGTTCTTGAAACCTGGTAGCTGGTCAGCCAGATAGTCTGGATCACAGAAAACTGAGTTCTCACAGTCTTTCAGCTGCACATTGAGGAACCAGGAGAAGTTCTTCAGCTCAGCCCAAGATGGATCTTGCATTCCACAGTAGAACAGGAAGTGTTTGAGACAATCCATGGGATCCCCAAATCTGGATCCTTCCTGGTAGTTAAAATGATCCAGATTCTGATTGTTTTTGTAGAGCTTTAAGTATTGATAGGGTCTTTGAATCCCCTCACTGCAAAACTCCTGTTCATCCATGAGTGGATCAAAGGCCTGTTTTGTTAAAACCCTTTGATTCGCCAGCAACTGCTTCACCTCTTTTGGGGGTCTACAGTGGATGGTAGGCAGAATGTCCAGAAGCCCAAGCCTCATCTGTATGAGCAAATTAAACAAGTATATTATAACCTAACCTTAACCACAGACCAAAGTCAACAAACTTTGTTCATAATTTAAGCCACACTTAAAAATTAAGGGATATTTAAGGCACTGAATTCAGAGATATATGAGACCCCAAGTCAATATAAACAAGTGAGCATAGATTATGGAATATAACTCCATTTATACGTTTTGTTTGGGGTTTTTTTTTTTTTCAAGATTTTTTTGGCTTGTAATTTGGTTAGGCATTTGCTTACCACCTTGCGGCAGATTTTGTCCTTTTATTATGTTATGAAAGATAAGTGTTTTATTAAAAATGTGAGAGTGTGTGTTGTGAGTGTGCTGTTATTGAAAGCTGTAACTTCACAGAGATAAAAAGTTGTATGTAACCAGTCTGGTTCAATTTCTGAAAACATACAAAGAAATAAAATGACATTTTAAAATAACATTTTCTGGCAGTTAACACCCAAACTGAAAAAAAAGTTATGATCTGAAAAAGACATTGATACCTCTTTTGGCTGGTTTTGAGGGGATGTGTATGGGTTCAGGACCTCAACAGCGATCAAGTGAGTTACATTCCTTCGCCACAGCATGCCATGACTGTCACTCAAACAGCCCAGAACTAACAGATGGAAAAGGAGCTCTTCCAGGCCTGAACGAACCTGACAGATATCAAAAGGGACAAAGAATACAGACTTTCAAGTAAACCACCACCAGAACAAGCTGTCTGCAGTGATAAAGGTTTGTATACTTACTCCAGCAGTGTCAATGTGCAGGAGTACAGGGTCCTGCTCTCTCAAGGTTGCCATCTTCTCCGAAAGGCTCTCAATCAAGGAGTCTATATCAACACGTGGCTCAATCAGTCTGATCCTGATGTGTTTTGCTCTGGGAGCTTTCTGTTGGAACTTCTCAAACAAACGATCCACATAAAGGGATTTCCCTATTGGAAGGAAAAAGATGCATTCTATCAAGAAAATTATTGTGTAAAATAATTTGAACACTGACAAATGCTTTCTTTATAAAAAATGAGGCAGCCTCTAATTCTACACATATTGGATTTACAACTGTTAAAATGTACAAGATGGCTGTATTTAACTATTTTACAATACAAACAAATTCCATTGTTGCCACAATTCTGTGAGAATTTTCATAATGGCATGCTAATTGCGGTTATCCTTACCAACTGCGGGACGTACAGATGACAGCATCCAGACTGACAGCTGATCTGGAGAAACCAGTGAAGCAGGGTTTTGCTGGAGTGTGCTTTGTGTGAAGTGATGATGCAGATATTTCCTGGCAGTCTCTGCTGTTAGACTCACACCAGCCTGTACTTTATCACTGCTGAAGAAAGATGGCACATATCTGTGCTGATGCCCAACTGGACTGACTATTACCAAACGATAATGTGGGTTGGCACTTCTCTCAAGGGCCTGAAAGAGCTCCCCCAAGGCAACACTAACATCATATCCCAGCAGCCCCGGATTGACAAGAGAATATATCTTCTGACAGTTTTGTTTGGGGCCTGGGCTGAGAGCTCGGCGGATAAAGATTTCCACCTCTTCCTCTGTGGTCTCCTCTCTGCAGACTAGAACCTCATCAGTAGATGGCAGAGGCTGCTCTGGATTGTTCATGTAAAAAGACAGGACGGTGGTAAAAACATCTGCACTGGGACAAAGCAAAAGATTGGGCTTTCCCTCCTGGAGAAGCGGTGGAAGGTTCCTGATCATGTGTTGCTGGTTCATTTCAGAGAGGCATGAGAGGAAGTGGGCCAGAGTTGAGATGTCCAAGAACTCATTGAGGTAATGTGCCATGTCTTTCTTGAATAGTCTCCACAGGTTTTCAAGACTGTCCTCACCATGCTTCCTGATGTGATCATTATCGCATTTCATGGCACTATCATCTTCATCCTCTGAAGAAAACTCCATCAAATCATGAGCCTCTTCTGTATTCTCTTCAGTGTGTCCTGATGAAGCAGGTGTTAAGCCTGCAGAGGGACTGTAATACTGATCTTCATCAGGAAACTCAGCAACTTCCAATTCATCATGCTTTGACACCAAACTTCTTGCATTACTGTAAGCCACTCTGATATCAGTTAGGTTGCACTGAGGCTTTATGGGAAAAAGTAAATGCCATAATTGTTGAGAAACTGACGTTGGCTGTTGACACACTTTGTGTATCCAGTAGCACAGGTACACCATCTGCTCTGAGGTGTAGTGATTCAGCAAGCTGAACTTGGAGCGCATCACACTGATGAAGGAACGCCATTCTTTTTGGCAGCTATCCATGGAGTGAGCCAGCTTTTGTAGCTGCTCTGTAAGCTCACCATAGTACAACATCTCTTTACCCTTCAGGATTAAGAAGGTTACTTTGATGCATGGCTGCTGATGTGGACAGCACTGGACCTCAGCACGCCATTCCCTGAAGAGCATATTGCCAGATGTTTGCATCTGAAGAAGGATGGTGGCAATTCTCTGAACGCCTTCAAAAACCTACAGAACACAGATAGCATAACTTATGAAATCTTTAGGGGCTTTTTTGGTCAAAGCTCCAAAACAAATAAGTCTTCTGATAACATTAAAATGTCAAGTTGTTTTGGAGTTCTTCTGCCCTGTAGTGCCCTGTAGTGTCCAAAACCATTAATTAGAGCAGCTTTCAAACACCATCCCTTCATGGCATCTGTGTGGTTGGAAGACTGACATTCTGGATTCTGTTCGTTCAATCCCATCACTCTGACTAATAACATGTAAACCTACTTTTATTTCATAAAATCTGCTCTCTGCTTCTTTATTGTGTAATTTCATAATTCTAGATAAGAACATTTTTATCCAGATAGTCAGAAATCTGTTTACTGTCACACCACTCTAGCCACCATCTTTGATAGTTTTTTTGAACATTTAAATAACCACTCTGTCGACAGGCCAACACCGTGCAGAAAGTCACACACTTCAACTCTAAAATCAAAATTGTGTTTGATAAATACCACTGACCTCCGTGAACCTGTTGACTTGTTCTCTGCCGTGCTCCCCTTTGGATGACATGAGCATGAGTTTGTTCTGTAGCTCCAGCAGCTCTTCAAGCTTGTAGCTCTTCTTCTCTCTGTCCTTTACCACTGTGACCTGCACCATGTTTTGTAGACATCTCTGCAAACAAGTGGAGATCAGAGAAAATGCCACATTAATACCTTAAATAACAACAGTTCAGTCCGCAAGGAATTATTTATCTTTGACATACTGTTTAATGGAAGATTGTCCACTCACCCTCTCTGTGTTTTCATCAGACCATCCTATGTGATACACTCCATGTGCATTAATAGAAGAAGCCAATGAGAGAGAGGACTGCTCCACAGAGCCGTGGGTTTCCTTCAAGGCTTTCAGCCAGCTCAGCAATCGAGTAGATTCTCTCTGAAAAACAAACCTTGTGGCATCATTTCACTGCCACAGAAAAACGGCTTTGTGTGCTGCCTATAAATACCAGAGGAGTAAATACCAATTTGTCTGGAAGCTTCTCATCTCTACTTTGGGTGTCCCACACCTGCCGAGCACACTTCATGAACTGCTCAAAGCCAGCCTGAGCGGAGAGGGAGTAGAGCAGAGGTGCGTAGCCCATCACTGCATCATGGAAACAGGCCACCTGGTCGATCTCTGTGTCGTTCTCTCCAGCAGATATGGAAGCCAAGTCGACATAAACCTTCACATCGCTCATGTCTGTTGAGAGAACAGAAAAATTAAGCATGGAGAAAGATTACAAGACTATTTGAGTTTTTGCACTAATGTGGAGATTTTTTAAAGGAAGTTCCTTACTTTTAAGGTTCTCTTTGACCCAGGTGACCAGAGACTGGCTCGCTAAAAACTCTTCTAGACACACAGTGTGCTGCTTCGTGACTGTGGACAGTTGCTGTTTGGCACGAAACAGGTCATCACTGAGGGATCCCAGTTCCCTCTGCTTAAAGGTGTCTTCTTCCTGTTAAATAGTTGACCATATAATTCAAGAATTACAAGTACTATGAAAAGTGGGTTTGCTTCTGTTAGACATATTCAAAAAGTAAATCATTGTGATGTGAGGCACATTATTTTAAGTGTTTTGACCACAAAATGTCACTTTTTACCTCCTGCTGTTGATTTCTATTTTGTATAAATATTGTATTTTGAATAAATGTGTCTTCTTACATAGGTGAACACTTTAAAAGGAGAGAATATTAGGAAAAACAATAGCAAAGAAAATACAAATAGCAAAAGTGTGCTGTCTTCTGGGCAGACCACCACTAAATATAACTCAACTCCATTGTAAATACTGTAACTTTAATTTAATGTAAGATTACATTAAATGACCATTACCATTTGGCTGATAGTGTCAATCTCAGTGAAATTCCCAGAAAGCTTCATTTTGTCAGCGATTTTCAGTATTGCACTGGCTGCAGCCGCTGCCTCATGGAGCTGTGAATACTCCTGGATCAGATCAAGCCTCAGTTCAATCCAGTTCTCCTCTGATCTGAACTGTCCTGACTCAGAAAACATCTCTGACATCAGACTCAGCTCCTTCTTCAGTAACTTCCCGTCTCCTTGGTCACCACACTCCACCAAAACCTGATCAAGCCGCTCGAGAGTGATGCTTGCATTTGCTATGCTGACACCAAGCTCAAAGAACTCTGTCAGTAGCGGATTCCAGATGTTTTCGCAGATCTGTTTTAGGGTTACTGGAACAGGAGCGGAGGAGGGCCGCCTCGCTGACACCAAGGAGGCAGCCCCCTTGACCCATGAGGACAGAATCAGGTTGCTGTGATGCAGTTTGTACATTTCACTGGCCATTTTCAGGACATTCAGACTGGTGTTATACCAGAGGACCTGAGGCAGACCCATCTTCTTCAGCTTTCCTTCAGCATCAAAGGACTGAACCAGCACCAGTTTGTTCAGGCTTACACTCTGGAGATCTGCACTGTGCTGATCCTCAAGAGTCGACATTTCAGGAACTGGTTAAATAAGAAACACGTTACTGAAGAAAACAACGCAGAAAACCAAAGTACAGAACCAAACTCTTTGGAAAAGGCCTCTGACCTGAAATAGTTCACGTTAATAATGGGGTATAATAATGGGGTACTTATTCATTTTTCTGGTCAATCTCACCTGTGATGATTTCTGAAACCTTTGCTAACATCTTTATGAGGGTGTCCATCTCCTGTTTCCGCTGCAGGAAAGAGTTCAGGTCCTTCTCTCTCTGAGCCAAAACAACCTCCACATCAACAGGAACTGTTTCAGACTTGGTATTTTTCTTGTCTGTGGATGACAAAATGCATCTGTTATTAGTTAATACTGCTTTTTTCTGTCAGAATTATGGAAGGCTGTTTGTGATGTCAAAGCATATGAAGGTTCATACACTGCAGGTAAAGTCTCTTAAACTGCTCTTTGTATTTCAGGCAGGTCTGCAGGTGTCCCAGGGGCACGTGTCCTTGAAGCAGAGACTCCACCAGAGATTGCACTGCAACCACACAGCTGTGGACAACGTGCCCTGCTGAGTCATCCACCCGGATCGACTTCCAAACATCTAGGTCAGGACATTAACATTGTGACCATTATTTGACATTAAGGAAAAAATAAATAATTTAGGATAATACATTAAATTAAATAAAGGAATAAAATAAATTATGTACTGTGTAAAAGCAGGAAGTTCATGGCTGACTGTGAATCGAGCAGCTGGACCACTGAGTTGTCTCTGAATCGTGCTGCTGACTCAATCACAACAGCAGACAGGATGACAACAGGAAGCTCTTTCACCTTATGGCGGAGACTTCGCATCAGGTCGCCCTCCTGCCGTCTCTAAAAACACAAATGCAGGCAGTATGAGCATTCATCATGTCAAATGCTGGGTCTTAATTAGAACTCATTTTCATCATCATAATCAATGAATCTGCCGATTATTTTTTCAATTAACTGATTCAAATCAAGTGACTTTTAATTACATAACATTCTCATCTCAAAGCAAACATTATGACTGAGCAGATCATTAATATGTAGTGTTACTGTACCTGGCAGATGGTCCTGATAGCAGACTGACACAGCTCATCGAAACAGGTCTGTATAACACTGTGGCTTTCCCCTATAACTGCCAGGGTTGGCTCGTGGCAGCACACCAGCACTTGATTCTCCTCACTGACCTGCAAAGAAATACATATCAGATGTGCTGTAAAAAGAAAGCATCCACCTGCTGGAACTGGATTCCAGTAAGAATCTACACTGAACAATACACATTCACTGACCGTGGAAATCCTTTTCCTTAGGTCTTTTGTCAGGCTCTGAGTCCAGCGGGATGAAACATCTTCGATAGAGCACTCCACTTTCAGCAGTGCATCCCACATCTGATAATTCAACACAGTCATTATTATATTCAGAGCCAGTATATATTAAACCTAGTTCATATGCATAAATACAAGAAATAAATATGGCTAGTCATGTTTGTTTTGGGGTTTTTTTTCAAAAATGAAAAAGCCAGTTTATCTTATCTCATTTTCATTAGTAAAACCATTTGCAGCACAAACATTATCATGAAGTTTGTTTGTTTGTTTGTTTTTTCACATCATAATCACAAGCGCAGGGGATGCTGTTCACTGTATAGTGCAGTGATCATTGTGCTCTTGCAGCAGGGAACAAAGCATAACACAACTTTTGGCTGTACAAACTACTATACAAGCTGAGTGGTAACAGAGAAGGAGTGAAGCCAAAATCGGCTGAATAATGACAAAGAGCTGAACTACTGACAAACATACCGCAATTTCCTCTGGGTACATGACTGTTTTTAACGGCGTCACAAAGGGTTTTTGCAGCAGGTCATCTCGCCATTCACTGATTTGCTGCTGCATGCCATGTAGCTCATCCAAGAACGGCTGCTTTATGGTATCAAACTTATCATCTTTGGACTAAGAGACACAGAACAATGAATGAAACTGAAATGTTGATGCAGTTTAGGAGAACAATAAAGAGAAAGTTACCTCTTTTTTCAGCGTGGAATCCAAAATCTCTGCCAGTTTCAGCACCAGCTGGTAGGACAAGACTGCTGCCTGGTACCACGAGACAACTTTCACAAGTCTGCACATGCTCTTGGCCACACTGATGCTGCTCATGAAGGCTGGCTGGATGTTTCCAGATTCAATCATTCTACAGACACAGAGCAGAAGTTGCAGGGAGCACAGTGCCACAGTGCATCAGCAGAATCGGAAGAATATTTCCGATGTCCTTACCTGTCCTTCTCTTTGTCTACCTTCTGTAGTATGTGATCCAGGGTTCTTTGAGCATGCTGCATGTAGAAAGGACAAACACTGTCACAAAGCGTTATTTTAAAGATAAGACAATGTTCTTTTAAACATTGTAATTTGCAGGTTTTTCCACCTTCACAATCTCCTGTGCTCTGTTGCTATCCCGTGGCTCTCCACATTTTCGGAGTCTGTACAACAGACTCTGGATCAGATGTTCTGTGTGTATTCCTGTCTGTTCTGAGAATGCAGGAAGATCCTCAAACGCGACCAGAGATAACCAGCTCATCAGAAGAAGAGGCATCTCTTTGGTCATTGATAAACATGTGTGGGTCAAACTCATCATTCTCCTGTGGAAAACAAAGTTACTTCTTTGCAGGTGAACTCATTTCAGGAGAGGAAAGTTAAGGTGGCTTTGAAACAGACTTGCCTTCGTTTGTCAGGGAAGGACTGTATGTTCTCTCTGAACCTGCTGAAGCAGACACTATCAAGTCCTGACCAGGCTTCTTCCTCCACAGCTGGACCCACTTTTGTTGCATCAGCTCCTGGCTGCCTGAGTCTGAAGAGCAGAGGAACGAGCAGGACAACTTCCGACACCAAGTTCTTGGCACAGTGGTTTATCAGACCCAACACAACACTGAGGGGAAGACACAGAGAGCATCACTGTGACGATGTGTTACACAAGGTTTTATCACACCTCACACAAATGCAGATTAAAGCATTTTCATCACCATAAAAGGAGTTTTCCTGTGTCCTATGTCCCATTTTTCTGACCTGAATAAATAAAGGCTTTTCAAACATTTCCTTTCTCTGCTGAAAAGTGCCTGAAGATAATTTTCTTTTCTTTACTGTGATTACTTTTTTTTTTTTTTTAATCTTCAAAAGCACCTTAAGGTGCTAGTGTGACACAGTGAGGACAAGACCTCTTCTTCTGTCTTCACAAAGGTAAGTTTAACATATCATTTGGAAGATATTTAGAAACTGGCTGGCTTTGATTGGATGGTGCTAAGTTGTTGCAGAAGTTTACACATTACTAGTCTTCACTAGATAAGACATTGCTTAACTTTAAATGGTGCAACCTGACAGTAAATCACGGGTTTAAAGGAAGGAAGACTGTCAGATGAAGTAACCTTAGTTTGTTAGACTAGGTAAAGGTTGATTATTCTTTCCACTTGCTTAAAGCTTTTGCAGAACTTACTGTTGTAGATTTTGGAAAGAACTGAGCAACTCGTCCAAGTTTTTCTTCTCAAGTGCCCTCTCTGAGGACACCAGGAAGCATAGATCAGCCCAGCCTTTCACTCCAAGGTTGATGTCACAGCTTCTGGTGACCATGAAAACAGACAGGCACAGAGAAAGAGGACTGGTGTTTCTACAGCCTCCTGGGAGAATCTCCTTTGGCTCTCCTTTCAAGATCTGAAGCAGCTTCTCTGAAATCAGCTCTGATGTCTGTAAACAAAAACAGATTGAATTATTGGTGGGATAGTGGAGGTAGTACATAATGAATGCTTTGAAATCTTCTTTTTGAACCAACCTTGACCATGGGAGGTGCTGAATTGTCTGGGTGTGTCACCCTCACATGTGCAGAACCGAGACTCATCCTGAAATGCTTCAGGTTGTCACACAGGCTTTTGGTGCTCTGTTCGTCTGATGGAGACCATTTCTGGAAGATTCTGTTGAGCAGAGTTTCCGCTGAGACCTGCCAGGCATCTGAAATCTCTGCACCTCTTGATTTCCTTAAGCCAACCATGTGAAGGCCAGTTTGAAAGAGACTCTGCTGCTCATGACGACTGATGAAGCCTTCATAAAGGTGCAACTCTACGTGAAACACAGGCAGTTACATGATCAGTATATAGAAGGCTCAAACCGACAGTGGAACGTTGACATGGTGAAGGTAAATGCTTTGCTTTCCTTACCCTTAATTCCGTAGTCCAGAGGAACTTGAAATCGTCTTACGGCAACTTCTAGTATATCTTTTTGTCTTTGCTTTACACCATACTTATAGGCCAGTGGGATTCCTCTCTGCAGGTGACTTTCTTCAATGGAAAACCTTGCTTCTACAAGATAACCTTCCTGTTTGAGTCCACTACACATAAAATGTTGAACAATTGTTAGAATGAGACTTTTCCTGAGGCTGAGAATCTCAGTGCAGTTGAAAGAATCATGACAGTGGTATGAATTTTACTGTGTTGGCTGTGCACCTCAGCTCAATGGATTTGCAATGAAACTATGAGGTTAAAGTATTAACTTAACAGGGAACAAGTGTCTGTCAAGGGAATGAGGTTTTTAAAGCCAAATAGTGGCTTTAAAAACCTCATTCAGAGAACCACATCCTTTGCAGGCAACGATCAGTACCAAACATTAAACATGACCATTTTCAAAGAATAATTCTCTTTTTGAGAGGTTTACACCTGACAAAGGTGTAAACATGGTCACTGTTTCATTTCAAATCTAAAGCACTGGAGTACAGAGCCATCACAACAAGATGTGTTTTGTCCATATCCTATAAAGACCTATGAAAGCACGCAAACGTCATGAATACTTACACAAAATATGTCATTTCGAGGGGAAAATACCCTCCTTCATGAAACAATGCAAGCATGTCATGTTCTCGGTTGAATCTAAACCTCCTGTCCAGCACAGCATAGATGTGAAAGGTGAACATGGGAGCACTAGGCTGAGGTCTCACTGGGCTTCGGTCCCTGTGGAGAGAAAAACACACGTTTACAATCTCAGGCTCAGCCACAGTATTTGAAGCAGCTGTTCATAGCCCTTACCTTGAACTTTGGGATGTTTTTGTGGTCTTTTCTGCTGCCATTTTGGATTGTTTCTCACTCTTACCCTCTCCAGACACAGCTTTGGCATAAGACCTTGGTTTGGGGTCTTTTTGGTCTTGAGAGTCTGAGGGACTACCCAAGACTCCTGCAGAGGGAATCTCCTCTTTAGATCTGGACTCTTTCTCAGGGTTTTGCTCCTTGCCTGAATCTGATGCTGCTCCGTCATGGTCTGGATTTTCATTTGCTGTTAACGGTGTGTGAACAGCACTGTCATCTTGTTCCATGGGTTCAGGTGTGTGTTTGTCTTGTTTTAGCTGTGTCTCTACAGCGTTGTTTTTTCCAGGTCGAGTCTTTTCATTGTTTGCATCGTCTTGTTTTGGTATGTCTGGGAAGTCTGTTTGTGTTTCCTTGCTGCTCTGAATAACAACTGGAGTCTGTGTGAGTTTGTTTCTGCCTTTCTGTTTCCTTGTTTGAGTCTGAGCTTGCACCATCTTGGCATTTTTGTGGTGTTGTTCTCCACTGTTTGCTCCTTTTTGCAAGTTGTCTTCAGTTTGTGGATGCACTTGTTGTGTTTCTAAAGACACACTCTCTTGAGTTTGGCTGCTTGTAGTCTCCACAGCCTCAGTCTTGTCTTTCTCTGTGTTTTCACTTTCGACAGCTGCACCTCCTTTTATGTTTGACATGCTCTTTTTTCTTCTTTGATTTTTCTTTTTCCTCTTCTCTTGGTCTTGAACTTTCCTCCCGGGGTTACCTGGTCCTCGTTCCTGGAACACACAGTATCATAGTCTTTAATGGAGGACCACATATCTGGTTTTAAATTCTTTGTTTGAATATTGTTGAAAACATAGCACAGCTGTTGTCTGAAACCCTGAAATTTCTACCTTATTTCTTTTCCGGGGTCTCTTGCTTGGAGGATTGTCCCTCTCCTTGGTTTCCACCTGGGATCCAGGTGCACCGTGTGGGTCTCCTTCCTCCATCTTTAGAAACTCTTTTCTCAGGGGAGTCCCTGTTCACTGTAATCTGTCTCTGAATAAAAACATGACACAGAGAAAAGCAGCCAATCATCACAGTTTAACAGCTGGAGTCACCGGGTGACTCAAACCATTAATCCAATATCAGATTTGTTGGTTGTTAATTTTCTGTTGATAAAATAATCGATTCATCATCTGATCGCTGCAGAGCCGAACACCATGGAGTCCAAAAAGACCAAAAACCACAGACTTAACATTCTACACACACGGTGAGCTTCTATTGTGGAGTATAAGAGATAATAAGTAATAATATAAGAGACACAATAAATACATCATAGAATGCTACTCGTTTAATTTCATTAACATCTGAACTAATTTCTGACGATTTGACTTTTCCTTATTAAACACGAACATGTTATTTACTGACGCAGTTCGATTAAAAAATAAATAAATAAAATCATGAGACAAACATTTAACTCGCTCAGCTGTGATCGTCTGTCCTGACTGTAGTTACTCTCAGTTCATCGTAGAAACGCGGCGGAGGAAATTTAACAGCACCTGAAGTTTTTACCTGCTTCTCAAGTTAGCAGGACCAGACCGCAGATGAGTCGACAAACAGAGGAAATGAAATCTGAAGGAAGCGTTTACTGGACAACCTGATGTGACCTGCTCTGAGTTTAACAAAGGGAACGTCAAAGAATTTACCCACCGCTGTGAAGTGTGAGGAACTCCTTCACACAAGCCCGATGTCTGCTCTCGGATCTAACCCCGCTGACAACAACAACAACAACAACAATAATAATAATAATATTGGGTTCAGGTTCATAAACTGACTGCCTCACAGCCTTTTCTGGTTTCATTTACTGAGTGATTTCTTGACTGTCCCTAAAACTGAAGTAGGAGGTTTCAGTTTCATTTCTCTCAGATTCTCATCAAACAAGAAACTTAGACTGTGAACTGTGAGGTGGATGCAGGGCACGCTGCTGCAGCTGTGGGTGTGGGTTCTTAAAGATTTATGACAGTCCCATGACAAACTTTTCTTTTTTGCTTAAAAGTCAGTTTTTAAAATCTATTATTCAGTTGCTCATGGGAAGTGTTCACTTTCACATTTGACATCATTGGTCTGCTAAACTGAAACCCAGAGCTGGTCTGACTTTTCATGAGTTCACGAGTGAAATCTCACCAGCCCGACTGATGCAATGAGCTGGAGTTCCTGGTTTTCATTAGCTGCTGAGTCCTGATACCAGACTGCTCCAGATGATGGTATAGGTGATCTCATATCAATCACTGTTCTACTGTCACAAATAAATTTAGGGTGTTTTTTTTGTTTGTTTGTTTTTTGTTTTTTTAGTGGCAAATGAAAATACTGGACTTCACAGACTTTGTCACAGGTTTAGTGAAATATTGCTGCTGGGTAGAATTACTGTTGGGAAATAAAATACTTCTTCAGTTGGGACTAAATCAAAGGTTTTATTTTAAAGAAACTGACAAAAAGATTAATGTGCAAAATCCACATCACGTCCCAAACAAGTGGTTATTCTTATTACTCAGCTACTTCGAATAGTAATAGAGCTACAATAATTAAGATATGAAGAATAGTACTAAGTAGAAGAATGAGTGTGATTGCTGCTGTTGCTAAAGGCCTGAATGTTTCCATGAAAACCTGATTGAACTGAATTGTTTTCCATATCCACATTAATTTATTTAATTCAATCAAATATTCAGAAATAAGACGTCCTGTTGTACTGAAATCTAAATGTTTCAGGTGTGACTACAGAGCCTCGTGTGGCGGATTCATCCCCAAGTTTACACAGTTTTCAAGAGTCATAGTTGCACACAACATCCACACTCATCCCCTAACTGCATCAGGTTAGGGTGAAAATCTCTCTGATGCTTGGGAGCCATCTTGTGGTGAAGGAGCATCTGCATCAGTTCTTCCTCAGAGAAAATACTGTTCTTTACTTTGATCAAATTACATTATAATACATCTACTATTAAACTGTTGTGATAATTAAACCTATTGGTTTCACCTGTTCTCAGAGAAAAAGATTTACAGTATGTAATCTCTGTTCGCTGTATAAAATCCTGCATGAAAAAGTGGAACATTACACCACAAACAGAATAATGATGCAGTGACTCAGAGCAGTTCATGATTCAGTCCTGTGAACCTGCAGGTTTTTTGATTCTCCAAACCACCACCCTGCTTCTCCTCCCTTGAGGTCGACCTCCAGCTTCGGCCGCAGCAGCCTCTGCCTCACCTGGCAGTGACCCTGGGGGTCTGGCTTCAGCTCGGGGCGGTGCAGGGTTCCCTCCTGATCGCACATCGTCCACAAAGGCCTCCACACCTTCGAACTTGGCCGTTAGCTCCGCGAGACGCTCTTTCAGAGCATTAAACTCCTTGTAGAGATCTCCAAGGGCGTCTGACAGGGGCTGGATCCTGAGGGACGGACCAGTCAAACTGAATTTACTCTCTCACTCACACTACAGGCAGCTCTCATCTACACTGACAAAATCATAGAAAGTTATTAGAAAAGAAAACAGTTTTACTGAAGCCAAACAAAGTCACCTTCCATAGTCTGGCAGCACAGTGTTGTGGTCATGCAGGAGCAGATCTTTGACCTGCGTCATGATGGCATATTTCCAGTTGTCTAAAACCAGCGTGAGGTTGGCACATCCTCTGGTGTTCACTCTCTCTGCTACAGGTGAGACCAGAGACAGAGCAGGTAAAGTGTCACTGAGGATGCTGTCAGTCTTCTCCATCAATAAGAAGACATGCTTTTTTAAGTCTAATTCTGAAATCATGATTTAAATGACAAACAGGCACTGGATGATTTTCAGCACTTTAGTCCATCAGCAACAGCAGGGACAAGAAAAGGCTGAAGCACAAGTAAATGTTCTGCATTAAGTTTATTATTTCAAAGTAAAATATTTGCAGTAAAATGTATGAAAGTCTTCAAAAAAGTTATTTCTGCTGTTGGGGACTAACTGTGTTTTCATTTGGAGGGATTTTCTTCAGTTTTGATCAGAATGAAGAGAAGGAAGAAGAAGAAAGTCAGAAATAACCAGACAAGAAAAGACTGAAAGAGGGAAACAAGGCGGAACAGGAGGAAGGAAAGGAGGGAGAAAAGAAAGAAAGAGACAAGAAAGACAAGAAGGAACGAATGAACATAGAAGGAAAAATAACAAAAGAAAAGAAGTGAAGTACAGAAAGACAAGGAAAGCTCCCAAACCTCAAAATTACTTGAGTAAATGGATTTACCTTCATCCCTGAAATCCCACTCTGGTCTCTGGGTGATTTTCTGTTTCTGAGCAGCGCACAGAGTCACCGACAACATGAAGAGAACTCCAGCAGGCTTCATCCTTCAATCTGCACCTGGAAACAAATGTGAACACACCTCTTACTGAGAACTGCATTACAAAGTGGAAGTTCTGCTTCAGAGCTAAAACTTCATATGCAGTGATGAAAATGTAGAAAAACCTACCTGCAGTGAAAGGAGTGGAACAATCCTGTGTGGACGACGCTGATTCTTTCTTTTGAGCAGTGTATTATCTGAAAAGGAGGGAGGGTCTTCAGTCTCACACAGTGAGCATCATATATCAGGATTTCACTTCAAAGTCCGGCACAAACCTGTTCAGACTTTTCCTCCAGTCACTGCTTTCTATCAAAGGCTCTTGATTGAAACTTCACCGCCTGAAACATGAGTTTGATCATGCAGGGTTCTTGGGTTAATTTAATGAGGCAGCACATTTCCAGAGCCAAAAATCTAAATGTGCATGATGCGTACCCACTGCGATGTGCTCTCAGTCCTGTGGGAGCTTCGGCAGAGGTGTTTGATGTTTTATGTCCAGCTTACACATTCCTGTTTTTCATCTGCTTTCCATCTGCAGTGATGAGGAGACTGACCAGGGTCTGTGAAAAAAACAAGCTGAACTTGACTCCTATGAAGCAAATGATCACTTATGGCAAAGTATGCGGACACCCCAACATCACAACCATGTGTGACTGTTGAACATGGGATTCCAAAACCATGGGCATCAATCTGCTGCTGTATCAGCCTCCACTCTTCCAGTTTTAAATTTTCCACCAGTTTTTGGAGCTTGGCTACAGGAATTTGAGGAATTGCTCCAATGCAGAAACAAGAACATCCAACACCAGTGCTGGGTGCTCCAGGTGGGGTAGAGCTCTGTGAGAGCCAGTCGAGTTCGAGGGTTTGCCGGCTGATAAGAAACTTTAGTTAACTACCGAAACAAAATGCCAGATTAGGTTTGACGTAATTCACACTGACATAAATACATAGTTGTGTTAAAGGTTTGGTTTGGTTTAGGGAAGGATCTTGGTTTGGGTTAAATGAAGTACTTTGTTAAGGTTCATGGTTACAATAATAAATGTGGTTAAGGTTCTAAAAAGATCAGTTTTGCTTAAACCATGAAAAACTGTCTTAAAATATGAGAGGGGTTGTCCAAATACTTTTGGCTATATGGTCCAGAGTGTTTTCTCAGTGAAACTCCAATTATGTAATCTGAGTTCTCTTGTAGTTTATTGTCTCCTTCTGCATTTATAAATATACATACGATAAATCAGAAATTCTTCGTTTTGCTTTACACAGATTTAATATGAGCAGGCAGCCAACAAATCAAAGACATCGTCCGCAAAAGAAATTCTTTCTTCTTTTTATTATTTATTTAGTTTCAAATCCAGGTGAACAGCATACAATGTTCAGGGTCCTCAGTTAGCTCAGTGGAAAGTGAGGACCTGCAGTAACTCAGCAAACGGCCCCTGGATGAATACAAAAGGAAAAGGTCACTGCCGTCCGTTAGCATGACATCAGAAAAATCGCTCTCAGAGAATTCACACGGGTGGAGGGCCAAGAATGATATCACCAGGCAAAAGAAACCTTCACTTTTTTTCCAAGCATTTTCAAATGAATCTACAACTAAAAATATATTCTCACTTTATCAATGGAATCACTGTCAAGCTCTTACAAAGAAGCACACGTCTCATAAATAGCTAAGTCTGCAGCCCACGACTCGCCCTCTTTACTGAAGAGGCCCGCTTCCCAGTCAACTGCCCCAGTTTGAGTCGACAGTATTTAGTGATTCGCTCAGATTTCTTTCCATTTAAATCCTCCTCTTAGCTAAAACGCCCATGAATCCATTTCATGCAACAATGCACAAACCTTATAAGGAGAAAACAAAATACAGACCCAGACGTAACATGAAAGAAGCGATCAAAGGTCTGAGAGAGCTGTTCGTCAGCAGCAAACATATCGAGGACGTGGATTAAAAGAGATTCTCAGTCCATCAGGAGGCTTCAAATGATGCAAATATGGGAAATGTGCAGTTTTCTTTCTGTGGTTGCATCAGTGTCATCAGTTTTTAAAAAAAACAGCTGTATTTGTAATTTGATAATTTTTTATGAGCACCAGAAAAATTGAGAAGGCATTCAAGTCATGCAAAGTAATTTTGGTCACATACCTCAAACACTCTTCACCTCAAAAACTACACCAGCTTTTCATATGGTCTTTGAAATGTTAAGCAAATATGTGGACGTGTTTACATCTGGACCACAGGTGATCGTACCAAAATCCTCGATCCTGGAACCACACTAGCTCGAAAAGGTCCCTGCTCTCAGCTGCGTATGGACAGTATCAGTGAGGTCTGATTTTGCTGAATGGGGAAACGTTATGATCATTTGGGTGAAGTTTCCAGATGTTAATGATTTGCAACCAGAACTGAACTTTCATGACTTAAATGATCTTGTTGAAGTTTTGGTCCCAGTATTAGTCTCTCGAAAACAAAATCAAGAAGAAGAAAAAAGGTGATCGGAACCAGTTTTATCCAACTATCCTAATATGTCCACTACTGACTGTAACATGTTAAAGGGTTAGTTCACCAGAATTTAAAAAAAAAAAACAAAACATGTTCATTCTTGCATGAGTGGCATCCATCTATGCAGAAAGTCTATGCCTGATCCTCCATGTCTGCCTGTTGACAGTGGGAAAGTGATTTTTTTTTTTTAAATGCTGCCAGCATCACAAATGAAATCTCATTCACTTCCATTGAACTCATTTGGAAATTTTCAGAGACGAACTCTCTAAGTGGCTAAATACAGATGGACGGTGAACTGACCCTTCACTTGGCCTGTTTGCCTTTTTAATTAAGTGCTTTTCAGGTTCAGTGCCTTCTACACCCCTGACAACTGTAGCTCTGCAAAGTGGAAAGAATCAATCTGAACTTGCATGGTGAACATCATCCACGCCTCCTCACCTGCTGGAAGAAGCTCAGGGTTTTTGCTTGAAAGTACAGAGAATAATTACTGGCAGAACCAGGTCCTCTCGGTGACCTGCAACCTCTTGCACTTTGAGTAGTAAAGTCTTTGAAGGCTGAGTGATGGGGGGGGAAGGAAACCCACGGGGGCCCATCGGCAGGGGAACATTTGTCTGACTCCTCTGGAGCAAGAAACCAAAACGTGAGGGAGAACCACATTTAGGGAGTGACGGAGAGGAAAGTGGTGAGCACCAGTTGTTTCTAGAAGCACCTCACGACTAATACAGTGCGAGTCATTTATCATTATGACGGTGTCCTGGGGCGTTTTATCAGAAACAGAACAAACAGATGATAAAATAAGCTACATATTGTGCCTGCTCAAGTCCAAACCACCAAATCCAGAAGCTACACTTTCAACAAACCAGTGTAAGATCTTCAGGAACCACTTCAAGTTGATGGGACATCAGTCCAAAAGTTAATCATCTCCAACAGCATGTTAAACCTGCAATCAGTGGAGGATGTTATGGGTGAGAAGCTTTTTGCATCTGCTTTTTCAAATCTGGGTCTCGTTTCCAAACATTTTCAAAGTTATTTAATACTGAAAATAAAATTCTCTTCTCAAGCAGAACAACTCTGGAGCTCTTAGCGGTTTCCGGTCTGACTTCTGACCAATGATTGTACTTTAAGGGGCTTGTCAAAGAGACCAAGACCTATAAAAACCTGCCTGAGGAGAGTCCACGCTGAAGATTCAAAATTTTAATGTATCGCTACAATCAGATTTAAAAAAAAAAAAAAAAAAAAACGAACCCCAAAACAAACAAAACAAAAAAGACGCTTAATTAAATAACAGTATCATTCCTCAAATGTATTTATACACAGCAAGATTTTCCAGAAGACGTAGTGAGAGTGAGAGGGGCACTGATGTGAGAGAACATCCAAACACTCAAGTCTTTGCTGTTGTCCTGAGTCACAGCAGGATTTATATGAGCCACAAACGGGTGATTATTTCAGGGCAGCAACGGGTTGAGGGAAAACGCCTCAGCCAAAGGTGCTTTACTTAAACGTACCCTGCCACTCACAAGAGCCGCTGTGAGGAGGGATACAAAAATAAAACAGTCTGGTTTTACTTTATTTACTCAATGAATACGATGTAAACAAGTGCATCCCTCTGCACGTCACAGCAGCCTGTGAGACGGGAAGGACAGAGGCTTCAATGTGAGGCGAAACAAAACAAGCAGGGCATCCAAATCTCGCAGCTGGTCCTGGTGCAGTGATATCATTGGCGAGTTAAGAGGAGGGCTGGGCGGGACTGTGTAAGATCAGGGTAGGACATGGAAGCGGGGTGGAGGGTGGGGGGGTCTTAACTGCGGGGCAGGCTGCACATTTCACAGTGCTCTGTGCCAGGCTGGTTCATGAAGGTGCAGTGGAGGCAGGACCACATGGCTGAGGAGGACGCTGGGACTGAGGGGCCACCCATGGCCCCATAACCCAGAGAGCTGGAGGGCTGCCCCCCCACTGTGCCTGGAAGGACAGGAGAGGGATTAGAAGATATCAGGACAGAGACTAATGGATATTTTCATTATATAATTAACATTTCGATAACAAAAACAGATTTTTTCTCTTGCATGTAAAAAAGAGAGGAAAAAGCACAAACTGTCAGACAAACTACATCCATTGGATGAGGATGTGGATGAGGAAATCTCAGGATTTAGACTTTTTACACATTATGTAAAAACAAAAGTGAATTAATGAATCAGTTTGATTTATCACTGAGCCCAAAACCCAAAGATATTTGATTACGGAATTTAACAGAGAAAAGCATCAAAGTGTTGAATGGCTAACACTGAAACCAGTGAATATTTAACACTGTGGCTTGATAAGTGACTTCAGTAATTAGATTATCATAACTGCTGTCAATTTTGTGTTGATTAACCAACTACTCATGTTATCAGCAGAGAACGGATTAGAAGAATACTTAGAATATTATCAGACTAATTTGCGCATAAACTCAGATGAAGTCAGGTTGAACTGAGTCTGAGTCAGCGACTGTGCCCTCAATGATCTGCAGGGACTTACTGCACAGCTGCTCGATGGTGGCCCACTGCTCTGACTTCTTCCAGGTCTGTGCCAGATCTTCATTTGAAGTCTTTACTGCATCTAGTAGCAGCCCGATACTGTCCTGCAAAACCAAACACAAGCTCTGATCTATCTACTCCACAATGACAGATTCAGGAAACTGGAAAGAACAGCAAAAGCACACGACCACTTTTTTTGTTTTGTAAATTTGGATTTTAAAGAAGACACGCAAATCTGATTAGGCAGGTCATTATTATCTAAACACAGAGAAACTATGTTTATATCACAGACACTTTCGAGAGTCACGATGAGCCAGGGGCCAGTGTGAACATCTAAGGGTTTGAATGAAAACATCCTCTCACCATTAACCACTTCCAGACTGAGGAAGAATGTGGCCATATTCTAATCCATTTTCTGCATCACAAATGGAAAACAAATGGAAAACCAGAACAGAGGAGGCTTTGAAGTGTTGACTTACTCTCAGAGGCATGACTTCATTTGTGACGAGGAACAGGAGCAGATGGAAGTCTGACACGATGTTCAGGAATGCCGTTGAGGTGCACTGGGACAGGTATGTCGCTAAACTGTGGAAGTCCTGCAGACACACAAATAACATTAAACAAGATGGAGAACTTCCTCTGACCTCTGGAGGATGTGGACTCTGAAGGTGACCCTAACTTTCACATGCACTGTCCCTGTCAGGTTGATTTACAGGCAGAGGTAGCAGCTAAAGTGGACTGAAGAAATAAAGACGAGAAAATCATTATACTGTGGCTGCTGTAACTATGAGGCAAACAGTGTTTACATCCTTCACTATGACGGGACGGGATGCTGCCTGCACTCATGGCTCAGGTTTTTGACTGTTTTCTATTTCTACATGTTTTAACTAAACATAGAATTTATTTAAACATGGCAACTCTTCCCCGTTTCCAATCTTTTGCTGAGCTAAACAAGACATGTACTTCTCTCTACTACACGCACAATGATCTTCTCCTCTGACTCTGGGTAAGAGGACAAACACTGTTCACTGTACGCTGTTCCGTTACCCATAATATTCCACTAACTGGCTGTTTATTTGATCAGATATATATTAATATATGACTTAACACTGCCATTTTTGGGGTCACCGTTTCATCTCTTCATTGAGAGAGGAAAGCAAGTTTATATCAAAAGAGGTCTGTCGATTACTTGTGTCTCTCCAAGGATGTCTCGGTTCTCAATGGGGAAGCGTTGTGTGGAGCAGAAGGTGTACTGAGGATCCTTTGGAAAGGTGGTGGTAATCTAAAGAAGAAAAAACAAGGAAATTAGACCAATGCAGCCTAAATACATCCATGTGCTGACTATGTAAAACAGCGTATCTCACTCACATCTATAATAAGGTACTCCACAGGAAGAGGCCGAGCAAGAAACGTGACATCATTTCCAAATTTGTCTTTGTCCTGTTGGATGGAGAGGAAATCGATAGTACGGTCACAAAACAAAAATCTCAACATCTGGATCCAAGCCTCTGGATGAACGGACTCATAATACCTGGCCCCAATAACAAAGTAAGTATCATAGTAAGTATCTAGAAACATAAACCAGATACCATGCATAGTCACATTTCAGCAGAGATTGTTGCTACATGTATGAAATCTCACCTTGAAGAAGACGTCTGGGACGTACTGCTCAGGGCTGGATTCTTTAGCGTAGCCCAGCTCAGGAGCGTCTTTGCAGGGAAGTAGGCACTCATCTCTCACCAGAGCCATGCACTGATTGGACACCTGGTATCCTTCAAAGTGCACCTGGTTGTCTGGACCACCTGCACACAGACAGACAAAGGTATTCATTTGCTGAATGAGGAATTGTTTCAATGGTAATTTACTTTACCTTTGACTGAGTACTAGCTGTTGAGTAGAGCTATCTTCAATCTGACAACATTCACACTGTTCAGACTTTTATAGAAACAGATGACAGCCTATCATGAAGAAGTATGCACTTATGTTGCTGTTTATTTAAACACTTAATTTGTCTATTATATCTAAAAGGAAAATACAAATACTGATCACAATTTAAACATGCCTTCGTAGTCAGACCCTGTTACCAGCAATACAGAGTCTTTGTAAGAGTGAGGTGTACCAAATATATAAAATACAAATATATATATAAATATATAAAATACAAACAAAGAAATGTGTGCATGACTGTACGATTATTAAATAATTATTTTGTCAGTGTCACTGCGCTGTGCTCAGTATCTAAAGCCTCTTTAGCTTTACACATGCAACTCATTTGCAAACACATTACATCTTTACACAAGGGAAAGTAAAACAGATGGACTTTGCTCTGGCTGGCATCAGATTTATCCCCATGACATCAGCTTTGGCTGCCACTGCCTCATTAATGCAAATGAAGTGATGAGGTCAACACTATGCTTTTATGCACTTATGCAACAAATATAAGAGTCTTGTGAGTTTATTACCGCGGGAAGTGTAAACACTTGGCATTGATCCCACAGACCGAAAATGGTCTCAGAGAGCATGTGGCTTGTATTACACTGTTCCACTGGGCTCAAAATTACCACGTACACTGCACAGATACTCGAGAGGAAAAAAACCCAAAAACCATCAGCCATCACCTCAGCCTCAAAGGGAACAAAAACTTACCTGTTGCCACCACAGTCACAAATTTGGAGCCAAAATGTCCGTCCCGAGAAAGTCTGCAAGGGTTTGAATGTTGATTCTGGAAGTATCCTGCTGTGATGCACTCCTCTGCGCTCAGGTAGTGCGAGTCCTAACAAAGGTGAGAACAATGACATAACAATGAGAAGATGAGCATATTACTCTGATGAACAGCTTGTTTTTGAGTGAGCTGCATCCTCACCTTGTTCCTGTAGTAGCGGACTGTGCCTATCCTTGTATCCTCAGAGAGCAGGTCTGTGAAGATCCAGCCCACCTGAACATAAGAGAGAAGTAGACAGTTAAAATCAGATCACATAGGAAAATGCATCCAAAAACAGTACAGAGGACAAAGTATAAGAAGTAAATCCCACCAACACAGAGCACACAATGTCCTGCATGTAATGAAAAAATATGTGCTCTGCAATTTTTCAGTAGATTTCTAATCAAAGGCTTCAGTAATGGGACGCCTAAATACCTTGGCTGAGTAACATAACTCTGCCTTGAAAACTCTGTCACATTGCTGGAAAGCAAACTGTCAGCACTCACTGTGGAAACAGGATTAAAAACCACCTCGTCTAAAGCCAATCAGAGACACGGTGTCACACAGAGCAGCTAGAAAAAAAGAAGGCCAACCTTGCAAAGTCCCAGTTTGGCAGCAATTTCATCCACAGCTGCAGCTTTGGGATCCTCCAACAGTTCCAGGCTGTTCTGAGTGGCATTCTGTAACACAGCGAGGCAGAGTGTTGAATGTACCTGAAAGGACAGCAAATGCCAAACAAGTGAGCAACAAGGAGAGAAGGTATATTTAGTAAGAATCTCTCACCTGTGGGGGTTCGTAGATGGCAGCCACCTCAGCCCTGATGCCTAGAGGGATATCTTTGTGCTCTGTGTACCTGCCGTACAAGTATCCCATCCTCTGACTGCCCGTCTTCCTCCAGAAGTCCAGGAAGCGGTCAGCAATTGTGTGGTTCTCAAACATGATGTTATCCACATGTCTGTATTTCTAAGAGAAGAACAGAAGTCATGCAACACTATTTGTGTCTTACGTTTTTAGAAAAGGCTTAAACACATGAGCTGAGGTTTGTTTCTACAAGTATGGAGCAGCTGTGGCTCTGGAGGTGAGGAGTCCACAATCACAATCACAACCTCCATTTTGAGGCGCCCTTGGGCAAGATGATGAACACCAAACAATATTCATGGCAACACTGTCCCCTATCTATATGACAAACACTTACACACTATTTTGAAAGACTATTTGTCCTCATGCACACACATTAGGTGATGAGGCACAAAAAATGTGCCTCATCTGAAAGTGCTGCTGCATTCTGACATGCCATTCAAGCATGAAAAGTGATTATTTCTTCTTCTCAATGATGATCTGAGTGGTTCCTTCTCTCATCATCAGAAACTCACAGGAATGTAAAGTTTTCTGGACACACAAAGCCCTCTTAACAGGTCTTGCTATTGGTTGCTTGCTCTATTTCTGCAGTCAGTAATATATAGGTATATCAGACATACAGGTATGGATACATACTTGTCTGTTCAACGTGATAGCACTGGGCTGGCACTTGGTGCAGATCCCCTCTGGCCAGGGAGGATGGCCCTCACAGCCCGACTTGATCTTACAGCTGATGTTCTCGAGAGCTGCAAACTTCCCTCTGCAGGAGGCGAAAAGAAAATGTGTTAGAACCTGAAAAACGGAATATGTGTATTTCTACTAGAGAAATTAAAAACAACGTCTCACTTATCGGCTCCACCGGTCAGCTTGCGAAGATATGCGTGGAATGACATGTGCTTCACTGGAGGGTCGAGGTGATTCAGGTAGTCTTCGTCAAAAGGCTGAAAAAGAAAGAAGCCAGATCCTCAGTAAGTCAAGGCTAAAACTGTCTCATAGTAATGGTGTTAGCATTAAGATGTTTCAGGGGAAGAAACCAAAAACAAGTATGAATTTTCTTACCTCTAACGGCACACAGTGCACACATTTTCCAAGGGCACCATGGCGACAACTGGAACAAGAAGAGGATTGTAAGGGATCTGAGATCTGTATTTAAATGCAAATCCTTAGGGTCAAAAAACAATTCACTGAATGTATAACGCTTCGTGTCTTACAGCTGTGGATCTCTGTTCCTGTAGATCTTGCCGTCTTGCTTGGCCAGATACTGATCGATCTCATCCTCTTGGACCTGGGGCGCTGAGGAGGACCGAGGGATCATAGAGGACGATGAAGATGATGATGAGACGGATGGTAGTGATGAAGATGTGTGTGGGGTGGCAGTGTCCATCACCTCTCCAGAGGAACTGGAGGATCCTGAAGGGAACAGAAAGAGCATGTCGCCATGCCTAAAACAATAAAGACAAATAAGATGATTAAAGCTTCACTGTGGTTTGTCAAAGAACACAAACAGAAAATAAAATACAGGGCAAGAAAAGCCCCAATCACTTACTAAATTCACATACATTAAACAGCATGCAATAACTAACAGCATTTTAAAATATCTAACTTTTACTCAGTTATCTTGTATGAACATTTTGACTGAATGGCACATTTGAATAGCACACGTGTCGTTTTGACCCCAGGCATAAGCAGAATGTGGGTTTCTGTTTTTTTTTTAAACATATAAAACTTTTAGCAGCAACAAGCAAGATTTTTAAAAACAAAGAAAACTAGTCTTTTAAGGAATCACTGAGCTTGATTTGAAAATTAAACTTGAAAACTGACTTTTTAAAATTGTGGATCTGACCCTGATTGTTGGAGATGAGTTGTGAAATCTACACCGTCACCGTCAAGTCACTTACTTGATCTTAAGCAGGCTGAGGGTTTTGTTCTGGGAAAGGATCTCTCCGGTCTTGTTGCGGTTCAGATAAACAGAAAACCCATTGGAATTGAACCCAAACTCTTTGGCCACCTGTGTGAGATTTGGCCGAAGTTTGCTGATTAGAGTGATCAACAACATTGTGTCATATGTCCTAAAACCAAAATACCACTAACTTTGAACAGCCTTAAATGAGTCTGAGCTTATGATTAGCATAATGTCTCACAAGATTCACCCCTATTCAGAGTCCATTGTAGGAAACAATTCCAATCAACATATGCCAATGAAAGAGATGTGTGTATAAGGGGTGTCAACTTGTGATTGCAGTCATCCAATCAAAGCAGATTTACAAAGAGCCTTTTGGCACAAGAGAAACTCAGCTTGTAAGAACACCTCTTATGGTCGTTGCACAGTGAGCCAAACTAAGCTGTTAAGAGGAGTGTGAGCTGGAGGAGAGCCATGGCACTTAAACATCACATCACATATCAGGTGGCCTGATGCTGATGATTTGCCTGCACTTCATCACTTTACTGAATTCAAAAGCCATCAGTGATCTCTTAAGCAGCACTGTTCACATAAGAACGGGACAGTTACTTTAGCAAAAAAACTGAATTCATAATGGCACATATTAAAGGATAAGTAACAGCAACAGCAGCACTGATCCCATTAAAGCGAAATCACCAGACCATCGTAAACCATCTACCAGTGACTGTGTAGGATGTTTCAAGGTTAACAATTTCTAACAGGTTGAGGAACAATAATGTGCATTACAGTTAGCACTGTGTATATTTTTATTTATCTTTAAGATTTGTAAAAGTAAGCAGAGAACGTTGAGGTTCTTTGAGCATTAAATTGTACCTTACTAAAGAACAGTGTAAAATGTTATCTGTATGCTGGGGGAAAGTGTATACTCTCAAAACTGTATGAGACAGAGCATCACTTCAAGCTCCTCTTATTCTGTCTCAGTTGCAGAAATATAACCTGCAGGGCTCAGACTGTCTCTGCTTTATGCCTGTGGTTTTCCATTCCACCCATCACTGGCTACACATCAGCAAAAATGAAAACTACCCCCTCCATTGATCTGCAGGCTACACCATCCTGCCTTAACACAGATACATGCATTTTTAATGCGGTGCTGCAGGAATTCTCTGCTGTGACCATTCTGGTGGAACACACTTCTATTTTAGTTTTACCAAATCCAATGATTCAAATGCATATGTGATTATTATTGTGTGCTTATTTGTGAATAGAGGTCAGATGGAATGAAACTACAATAAGACTGAAACATATCCAAAGTGAGTTTCTTATCCCCTTTCATACTGTGTGGGAATAATGTTTGGGCTGCAAACCACAACCCATCAAACAGCTGTGATGACAACTGTGCAAAGCAGTGCATCCACTACACTCCGTGAGTGTATTTCTCCACATGTCAATAGTGGAAGTCTGTAGAGCACAGAGGCAGTGCAGGACTGACCTGCTCTGATACTTCCTGCACAGCTTCATACATGAATGAACAATGAGCAGGCCCAGGGACACAAGAGCACCCTGTATAAGTTACTACTTGCGCTAATGTCGAAACAAAAACACATTAAAGCTGTGGTGTTCTTGTCGCACTCATGCAAAAAATGTCTATGTTCTGCAGAAATGTACAAAAGAATTCAGGTTTTGAGAAGACCAGAACTACTTGTAACACCATGATTACCTGGGGCCTAAAAAACAGTGAGTGGTCGAATAATGGTGCAAGAATTGTATGGCTACTATGATAAATTATACATTATATGACAGTTTAAATATACACTGTGCTTTAACATGAACATATCATCATTATCACTGTCGAATATAAATCTAAGTAAGCTCTAAATATTGCATATAGACATCTATAAATGTATATATTGTAAATAACCACCCACTTCACCCACCTTTTATATTATTCATTAAATGTTTACTCCAGCACTCTGCACTAATGCATTTTTGTTTGACCTGTTGTTCATTGTTGCTTTTTCTATATATATTTACACAGACATTTATTTATCTACTGGTATGTACATATCGGTTACACGTTTATGTTTACCTATCTTCATTCGGCCTTGTTGTACAGCTGTTTGTATGCTGTTATCCTTCCATCTTCTGAAAATTCATATGTGTTAAGTTCTTTTTAAGTGTAAATTAATGTGTCTATGCATTTGACATCATATATCAATATATTTTTTTACCTTCTTCAGAAAAGCAGCAGCGGTTTCCCTCTTGGTTGAAGGAATTTTCTTCATCCCATCTGGGGATTGTACCCTGATGATCTAATGAGAGAAAAACAGAAAAGACTGAGTGAAACACCTGACAGAAACAGCTCTCAGTGATCTGGAAAGCTCATGAATAACATGGGCCTAACACAGATACAAAATAACTTCCCAACACCTGCCAGTCAATACTGGGGAGCTAACCCCCACCCCCACCCCCACTTTACAGTGGTGTCAGTGTCAGGACATTATGACAACGATGACAGTGCAAAAAAGTAATGTTAACGTTATCTTATGAGCCTCTGTTTAGACCAAGCACCTTTTATATTATGACATGAAGATGTCCGCTTTGAACTGCACGACGTTAACTGAAGCTGTCACACGGTAGGGGCAATAAAAATATCACTTTCAGTGAGTCAACAGCACCTTGACTTCCATTACACCAACTGAGCATATCCCAGCTAATGTTTGACCAATGGGCTGAACACGATGACCCACATTCCAGACATCCATGAAATTGTACCGGTTATGTGAGGTTCCAGTTTGCAAACAATGCCTCTTTTTATCTTATGTCGTCAGCTAACCAAAGAGCTAAGATTAGCCGGTAAGTTAAACAGGCCCCAGCCACTCTTTGCTAATGACTAGCCGCTAACGTTAGCTACCAAGCTAATTCTGCTGCCTCATCACTCCGGACTTCGGCTAAGAGGCTAGCTAACAGGTTAGCATTAACACAACCTGCCCTTATACTCACAATATTATCTGCCATTTCGCTCGGGTGAGTTCTTCCGACAGATATCGCCGTGTTAGTAGACAGACACACTAAATAAAAAAAATCCACGTAGTGTTAATGTCTGTATGTCAACGAAACTCCATCCCACAACTCAAACACCGGGTGTTGCAGACATTGATGCCCGACCGTTACCCACCGGTCCTACACTGAAAAGACCACGGGCGAAACAAGCTTTTTTTTTTTCAGCTGAAAACACACGTTCCCATTTTTTTTCTTAATTGCTGTGGTAGGGGTGATATTATATAACAGTATGTAATGATGACTCATCTAATGTGAATATGGCAGAGATATTTGAGAAGAGAATTTGAACAGGAAGATAGACATAGATATTATCATAGTTACACAGACTCCACAAAGTGAGACTGATCGAGGATAATTTGTGTTGGAAGTGCAAAATGGAAGTGTACACTTTTCCTACATTGTATATGAGAATGTAAGACAATTCTGGTGGAAGCCCTGAGTCACTGGTTTGGATCAGTTATTCCTATGTCTCGTATTTGACTTTTTCACATGTCACAATCATGAATTCATTTTTGTCTATTTTTAAATCCATGGAAGCATTGTCTATTGCATTTACATTTTTTTTACTTCAAAAATCAACAAACTATGGAAATATGGCCAGGGGAGCCCAGACTCATGCAACTGTGTCATGCTCACTTGGTACATACTGAAGAAGAAGAAGAAGTTTTAGGTTTATTATCTCAAAGTCAGAACGTCCCTTTTCCTAGTAATATATGTATCTGCAATAATCTTGAAAGTTCACATTACTAAACCCTATTTTTGATGAAATACTGTATGAAAGCACAAACGATCAAACCCAAAATGTCACTTTATCAATAGGAGTGTATGTAGACTGTACATGTATGTGTGTGCATGTTTGAATAGACACTAACAGGGTACATTTATTTTAACTTCAAGCCCAAAATAAACATCTGTCAGTGACTCACTGTAAGACTGCTGACTCACACTCTGAGGAAAGGTTTGATAAATAAATAAACCACTGTTTCTATTTTCCTCTTTTTATGCTTTATTTTTTTCCTCATCCTGTAGAGAGGACAAAGCTCCATTACACATCTCTTCAGACCTGGGTGTATACTAAAACATCCATCCCACTCATCCCTCTGCCATCCTTTGCTACTACAGTGCAATCATTGGAAACATGATCAGAAAAGTCCACAGGCTCGTCCATCACCAGATTTGTTCATGAGGGCAAAGTTATCAACTTCTTTGAGATTTGAAAGAAATTTGGAAGATAAAGTCATGATCACAGAAATTACATTACAAGCCGAGAAGCTAAATGCAACTCAAGGTGTGAATGTACTGATCTTATGTTTACACTTAACTGTCTAACATCAACATGATGAAGGAGCAGTGATGGTGAAAAGGACAATGGAGATGAAACGATGAGAGGGGGAAAATGTAAAATGTTCTACTCTACAAGATACAACAAATGAAAGCTAAAATAATGAACTTAAAAACACAAATATAAACACAGAGCACAACAGTGTCGTGTGAAAGTATGTGAAATAAACATGCAACAATCATAAAATACATATTTTCATGAACATTAATATTATACAAGGGAGATATACAAATAGAAGAGATATGAAACTAATACAATACTGTACCTCCTCAGCTAAGATTGGCTCTCAGTGTGGGCAAATGAAGAACGACACACACTACTGCCCTTCCAAAACACAGGTTGAATTGTTGCACGTTGCAAGGAAATGGTTTCTTTCTTATTTTTGTCATGCAAATAAGGTCAGAGGTCATGTATTTCAAGCCTTTTTCCCTGAAAGTACCTCAAATGTATCTAACAAGAGCAGACTTTCGCATGTTATGATGGTAGAAAATTTAGAGAAAGAAAATATATAAAAGGGTGACGGACATTTATGCATCCTTGAGAAGGTGGTCTGCAATTAAAGGTCAAAACAGAGGGAAAAGAAGGATATCTGATGATGGGTGTTTAACGTTATCCCACTGAAAGGTTACGCTCAGCAATGGCAAGCTGGTGTCCAGTCTCTACAGAATACAGGTTTTGTATTTTATATGTTCGGCGTGGATGGAGAAAACCTCTCAGATGGCGAAAGAGGCACCGAAGCACATGAAGTGGGAACCCACCCTCTTCATGGGTTTGTCACTTAAACTCGCTTTGAGGCTGGCTTGCTTGCGTAAGTTTCATGTTTTGTTCATGAGAAGAATAGAAAAGAAGAGGAGAGAAGGAGAGCAAGAGAAAAGGATGCTGGTAGTTAGAGGAACAGTGCAGATCTAGTCAAGTCACAAGAATCAAAACAACAGATGCTACACAGGAGCAGATATTGTGTGAGCTGCAGCATCAGAAGAAGAATCTGGTGTAAGAGGACAGAAAGTTGTTTTTTTTTGTAGATTTTTTCTCTTTTTCCGTTTTTTGTGTTTGTTACAGTTCATCATGGTAGTTTGTTTGGAATAGTTCCATTTAAAGCATGAAGATGGAGCCTGAGGCAGATGGCTTGAAGTGCATGGACGTGGCCTGTAATCCCCAGAGGACTGCAGGGAGATGCACGAAGGCTCAGATGATGCCGTACTGGGCCAGCTCATGCAGCTCCAGGTGATTGAAGGCCTCCCAGGGGCAAATGACAGTGATGTCTGCAAAAGAAGACAGAGATGTGAGGTTGTACAGGTCCCTGCAGATCACAGAAACCGATATGAGATGCATTTTAAGATCTAAAGTGAACTCACCTGTGCCCAAGCCCTCCATTCCAGGGATATCATCACCAAAGCTGCAACAAAAGCATGAATTATACACCATAAGCTTCCATTATTTCTAATCTTCTAAAGCAAAAATGTGCATTATTCATGGCATACCCCTGGATTCCCTTCTTTGGAGGCTTGCTCTTGAACTGACGCGTCTGCCTCTGCTTGAATTTGGGGGGTCCCTTGCGTGGAGTGGCAGGGCCTCCGCTAACACGGGTGGCTGACTTGATCTCAGCTTTGGGCGGCTCAAGATTCATTTTGAGCAGTTATGGTACCTGCGTGCAGGTTGTTGGTTCGGAGACACCTCTCTGAAGTGTAGCTGTCGTGATGATATCTTTTATTTGAGGATATGAGAAAAAAAAATTCAGATAATTCATTAAAACCAATGTATCAGAGGAAAAGATGGAAGTAAAGGGCCATTTCCAACAATTTATTCTCTGAAATTCTCATTTGTGTGCAGCAAGTTTAATGTAAAATGTTGTATTTATCCATCAGTTTCATATTAACAGTTAGCATACAGCCTCCGTCACCTCTGTCTGACATTACAGGCCTTAATCCTCTCACCGATCTGACGAACACCAGCCAGGATTTACACTCATATTTCCAAGTAATTGAATGTCTGAAATGGACTACCTGGCAGCGTGTTCTGTGAGGATGACCCAATTTCCCATAATCCCTGGCTCAAGTTAATAAGCACTCCCCCTCTCTGTTTCAAGCCGGCCGTCCACATGTAATCTCGTTAGAGCAAGGACAACACAGGAGATATGCTGAGCATGCACTGAGGGTCTAAATGATCAATCCGCTCACCGTGTCCCACTGACAATGACAGTCCTGAACAGGTCTTAACCATTAAGGTGGTTACACTGCTCTGATAACTGCATGAATGAGTATAATCACCATCACAGTATTGATATGATTGTATTTCTCAAAGTAAAGGAAAAGAAGTATTGTTTTAATGTCAGCACCAAAACTCAAAGAATTCAAACAATACCCAGCTCTATTTTCTAAGCAAACCAAATAACTGACATCCAGTGAGAACAGCCTCAGAACAACTGACTGATAAATGTTCCACCGAGGAACAAAAGAGATCAAAATATCTGGTAAAGAAAAAAAAAACTGCACAATCTATTCAATGAAATACAGTACTAATGTTTTTTTTTCTAAAATCTTTATCTAGTGTCAAACAAAGCACAATAAAATCTAATTATATTTGTGCTGCAGTCTGATCTATGGTGTTGATCGTGTTAACACCATAAACATTCTACATCTCAAAACAGGTTGATCCATTACATTGTTGTTGATAAGAAAACATTGCTGATATGATCAACTAAAATTTAAAAGGAAACTGTGAAAAATAATCTAAGGCCTTATTATCTTTTTTTTAAGTCATTTTTTGTTTTGTCAGCATTTACATCTTTTCAATCACATCATTTCAGAAATTTCTTCAGGTCAAGAGGTCATAATGGTAATATTCATAATATCCATTGACTTCCACGCTGCTCCAGAACAGTCACAACGGTTCCTACCACCACAATAAATCCCAAATATCTGAATGATAGCATTGTTTGTCTTTATGGTGGAGTTGTGGTCGTCTACTCACCGGCTGCTTGGGTGAAGGACAGCCAGACGAGTGGGTGTGAACGCAGCACTGGTCTGTCTAGCAAATGAGTGGAGTTTTATGCTAGGCTTGCTGTGAGGGCCAGTTGGAGCTTAGGGCCCCTCTTATATGCTGAGTCCTGCACAAGATTATGAACGCGCCGCCTCCCTGCTTTAATGTCAACAGTCCACATGTTTGAGGTTTTGGTTGAAGCGGGTGAGTTTTCAGATTTAGTGCTGGTTAAAGATTCTGGATGAAAATTTGTGATTTGAAAACCATAATAAATACAAATTATTTTCATACACTGACTTTTTGCAGTGTTGACATTACACAGTATTTGTGATTAAACTAAGGATGTAAGCAGTTTGTTTTGATGCTGTTCGCGTTGTTTTTGGATTTCTAAAGCATGATATGGGCCTACTGTAGGTGCATGTCTGCAGAAAATTCAAGAAAACTCTAAGGTGTGCTAATCAGATTGCTGATTTGAAGCATCAGGATACACGAGATAATACATTTGTTGATGTAGATTATGGATGCAGCAGGAAGCTTCCTGAAAGGCCTACTGGCCCACTCCCTCTTTGTTACGCAATCACCTCACCATCTGCTTCAGGCAAAACCCTTCAATCCTCCATCCTGCAAAAGTCCTCATCATCTTCATGTAATTCCCTGCAGTGAGAGTGCTCTCCATTTACCAGAGAGTAAAATAATCCATCACCAGCCTGCACACCTGTGACACAAAATTACAATCTGAGGCTAAACTAGAGACATGACCACATCCCACACATCAGAAATCAATCACCAGCCCGCTAATCAGGACTTAATTGATTCAGGAGGATGTGCCCATAACAGCTTTTTCCTTTGAAGGGGTATTCCAACAATTTAGTATTGCACATCCATAAATTTGGGGGACTTGCATTCACAAATGAAACTGATATGTACAACATTATAGAAACAACCTTTGAATTCTTCTTGTCTGGGGAATTCAATATTTTTTCTTTAGCAGCATCAGTGCCCTGATGTTATGAAATGTTGACCTTGCTCAGTATAAATGCATGTTAACACTTGAGCACTTGATTTCGAATGAAATAGATTTGTCCCAGTGTCTTTTTATTCATAATTTTCTAGGGTGGAGTAGCATGTGCAGTGGGTGGGGCCTTAAGGGCGTGCCCCACCAGCTGCTCCTGATGACCCCTAAGCTCTCAGCAGGAGGGCATGAGGGCACATGTGCCCAACTCTTTGTACAACATTAATGGGCAAATGATCTGTCTTAATTAAATGACAAGGTATATCATGTAAAAGGTATTTTAATTAGCTACAAATGTCCCATTAACTGATTGTTAAGTTGTGTCAATGGAATGTAAACACAAACTACAGACAAGAAATCAAAACAAAATCTTCCATCATAAGATCAATATCAGGTTGAATGTATTATGAACTAAATCAGCTGAACGTCACAGAGTAATAACGAAAAAAATGCTAAATTTCGACTTGTGACCAGATGCAGCTTCATGTTGGGAGAATATTACACACTGGCATGACGCATTGCATCGGTGACATGGGCAATAATCTGTGTTGAGTTTTTTCCATCACGTCAGAGTCATTGGGTACATTGTTCTGTATGTGATCAGTGAAACGCCTCATTTGTAATCCCCTGTAGAACCCTGATCAACGAAGAGCTGTATGCCGTGTGGCTGGCAGACTGGAGCTGCCCAGTGGCTCCTGTGTAATCAGGACTTACAGACTATCACCATTACCAGACTACTGCTGACTCAGTCAGGGAGATCAGGGTCACTGTCACCTCAGAATCTGGTCCTGTGAGATGTACAGGCTGCAGGCTCTTCACTCACTGAGACTCATCTGACTGAAAGACGTCATACTAACATGTCAGGACTGAACATGCTCTGCTTTTCTGACATGATCCCCCAGCTTACTGTTTGTGGTCTGCAAAAAGCCTCTTTCATGCATCATAATCTCATTTAGACCAACTGAATATTTTTATTTCACACATTTAAAATGTCAGAGTTCACATTCAGCTAGTTGCTTTATAACTTGTTAACATATATAATCTGTATAATAATGTATCTGGCACTCCCTAGTGGCCTGTCCATGTGCTGAAGTGATGTCAAGGAAAACAGTTCTCAGAACACTTCAATATTTATTTAACAAACAGGTCTTAAAAATAAATTTCAAATACATAATTTAAATATACTCTTCTGTAAACACAAACAATAAATTTTTAACAGTTAAAACTTCAAACAAACTGATGAATCAAAAAACAATGACAATAAATTATACTGATTAGAAAAGTAAAAATCAAATAAACTGATCTTCTAATCCAAAGACACAATCTGTTAATTTTCTTATAGTGACAACAGACTAAGGTGAGAGCAGCTCAGGCGTTCCTAACATGTAACTAATCAGTGGTTTGATTACATTTTAAGATGAAACAATTCCATTTTCAAACAAACTGGGTCGGATTTCTCTATTTTTTGACATTATTATTATCAGTAATAATAAATGCTGGGTGAATGCAGCCTTATTAAGCCTTGGGACTTTCTTCCCATTTGTGAAGAAAAAAGATTTGTAGCTGTAAACACAGCAGATACCGTGAAATCTGGTGGTTTACAAAACTTTTAACAGCCCTTCAAGAATACCTCACTGAATTTAACTGTTTTAGTCTTGTGTGCAATAAAAGTCCAGGGAGAGGCAATATAATATAATAAAATAATTAATAAATCCATCGTTCAAAAAGCTTGGATATTAAATACTTCTGCTGACACAAAATATCAATGTACACTCTTGGTGTAGTCTAGCCCCTGTTTATTTCTAACCTCTGTGATCACCTGCACATGTTAGTTGTAGCGACTCAAGCTACCATCATAAGATCCAAATTGTAATTAACCAGAATGAACCTTTGGTGTTCATTCTCAGAGCAGGTGGATTCCTAAAGTCAACAGCTTCCTTTACTTTTTATCTGCCAGACGTGGTAGCACGTGTCAATTTTGTGAAATGACCTGCAGTAGTGAACTGCGTGACCCAAAGGACGTGGAAGTGAAACTATGGAGGCAACATCGCTAACTGGAGTGTGTTATAAAGTGCTTACACTCAGTCTGTCAACAGTGTGGTTGTGCCCACTGGCTGTAAATACATCAGTCACGTCTTCTTTAAGAGTCTGATTTCCATCTTTAGGTAGGTTTTAAGGTTCTCATCCAGGACGTTCTCCTCCACAGCAGCGAGCGCCCGGTCGCCTCCATCATGGTAGTACGCCAACAGCTGCTCTGCATGTTCAATCCACACACAGTTGTGACAGCCACTCATGCAGCAGTGTGTGGGAGCAGGTGGTGGACCCTGGTCAGGACACCAAGCAGACGTACTGCTGCTGGGTCCTGGTTCAGTGCGCTCAGGGCAGTCATTCACTGTAGAAGAAGAAGGTGAATGTGGTCCACTAGAGAGGCAGCGAATGGTCCCTATGTATGGACTTCTCCTCCACGACTCCATGTGCAGTAGGGAGAAGATGCACAGCTGAAAAACAGTAAAATACGTATTATATGATTCTGTAATTATCACTGCAAAAGTCGTAAAAGGATATGTTCACTTTTTTTCAGTCAGTTTTAAATCAGCTCACATTAAAGGTATTATTGGTGGCTGTAGTTGTTTCCCTTGTCCATCCTGACTGTTGAGCAAAAACTATCCAAACATACGTGAAGTAACAAAGCTACAAGTGGCGTTTCTCTGTCTTACAAATAACAAAGCCTCCCGCAGTTAAAGTAAAAGAAACAATAAAATGTTTTTTTTTTTTTGTTTGTTTGTTTTGTACATTTTACGAAGAGACGTGAGTAAATGAGAGGTTAGGTCAAAGTCAACCTGTGGGACTGAGAATGATCTACGCTAGCTTCATAGCATCGGTACCGTTAGCTTACCTTCTGTAAAGATATCGACGACCTGACTGCATTTACACCCAAACACAGCATCGTCAGAGAAAATACGAAGCCTTCTTATGTATCTGTATAATTCATTTTCTTTGAGCTATATACTGTTATTTCGTCCGGGGGTCATATCCATGGCTTTCCCTGAGGTGCAAGCTAGTTGCGTCAGTTTTTTTTAATAGCTGAACTATGACCTTTGCGCGTGTTGTAAACAAAAGAGTTGATTGGCTGGCAAAATAATTTATAAATTCAAACCAATAGAAAGCGTAGAACAGTTTTGGGCGGGCCATAAGAGACTGGTTGTATTTACGCCCTGTGTCCAGCAGGGGTCAATGTTTCGTCTGCATGTCCTAAGTAGAGACGCAACAGAATTTTTCCTGAAAAAAAAAAATCATACAAATATCACAGCAAGCTCTAAAATATGGCGAGGAGAAAAACAACATTCACAGTAAAGCATATCTGTGTGTGTGTTTATGAATATTCTCTGACACTGTAGTACAAATTATTCATCCTTTAATAAAGAACACAGTGTTAGTAGATAGTCAGTTTCTGTTAGGAGTCAGATGAAATCACTGTAGCCTAAGCTCGTGTTTATTGTGTATTGTTGCCATGCACCACTTAACAGACCCAGCTAATTGCACTGAACTCGACTGTTTGCAGCTGAGAGACTTCATGTGCCGCATCAGGGCCGTGTCATCAGTTGCTGAGACTGAACAACACAATTTCTCTTCAGCTGCACAGGTTGACACTTTAACAGGGCTTGTTAAGTGTGTTTACAAGTGTGATGGTGGACTTATCTGTTGTGCGGTTACAAATTTAATTTAAAACCTTGATTTGTCTGACTATAACAAAGAGGCTATGATACAGTGTGTCCTTTTTCTTCACAATCATCTTTCCTTTCTCTGAATTACTGAGTGTTCTTTGAAAAATGATCACCCTGGTGAAGAAACAAATCTCAGCACACTTTTGCTTTTTTACTTGGAAAGACTTGATACAAAATGCAGCCATTCATGTTGCAAACTGGTATGTTTCCCATACACCTGCACTGAGGCTGGAGTTATATTTAAGAGTAAGCAGAAACTTTTATCATTGGGTCAAAATATTTTCTCCTCAAGGTATTTTCACTGACCTAGATTTTGATGAATTATGTCTCACTGCACTGAAAGAGCATTACAACCACAGTAAAGCAGATTAAGTCAGTCAGTGAAACAGCTACATTTTGTTCAAGAGTGAATGTAAAGCCCCATATGATGTAGTTTTCTTTGTGTGACTGTGGTTCCAGTTTCTTAACTAGATGACCCATTCACTGATCCATGAGGAGACGTGTCTGTGTGTCTTTAGTATATGGAAGAGAAAGAGCGTGAGTCTGAGGTCCCCACAGACCTCTGTGTTTGCAAGCCACAGCCATGGTAACGTGGTGTGGAAACACAGCAGCTGCTGAGACTGGCATGAGATACCAGGTGTGTGGTGGGGCATGTTATCTCACCAGAGGCCCCACTCGTAATGTGACTTTGTCCCAGGGAGTGGCTCTCCCTCAATCAGCCATGCTTCATAGAAACTCAGACCTCAGTTCAAACACATAAAGCCAACCACATTTTAAAGGCTGCTGATGTTATTCTGAAAGAACAGATGGACAGCAAATCATCTAACAGAGTAACAAATAGATGAATAGAATGTGGCTGTGTACACAGACGGTAGGATGAACATACACAAGTTTCAATAGCCTCAGGGATTCAGTCTTAGTCTCATGATAATAGTTTTATTATTCTCATAATATAGTCCACTCCACAGAGGTTATTGTTATCATGAGGTATGTCTGACCATTCAAATCTCACCCTAAAGCAAAAACACAGAACAGATTTTACTCTATTCATGGAGTAACATGGATACAATGGATACAGTATACATCCATACTACCTCTGCAATAACATGTAAATATATAATCCCTGTAATTTCAGTTTAGATAGATAGATAGATAGATAGATAGATAGATAGATAGATAGATAGATAGATAGATAGATAGATAGATAGATAG
>JBBMJY010000014.1:16820981-16834793 GCA_037833715.1 Toxotes lorentzi | reverse complement strand
AGATAGATAGATAGATAGATAGATAGATAGATAGATAGATAGATAGATAGATAGATAGATAGACAGACAGACAGACATAGTTACTTGATCAATTGTGAATTAAAACTGTTGATTAGTGAAGCTTTAATCAGGCAGTGTTTGGTATCAGGTTGTACAGGTCAGCTCAGAGAGTCTCTTAAGTATGTCAGGTATGTGAACACTGAGGAGGCTGTGGGGTCTGTTTTGTCGTCGCCCCAAGCCCCACCTCCAACCCCACCCCCCAGCCCTGATGCTGGATCAAGTTTCTCTCAACACCTTTTCCTTTGGAAATGCTGGAGCCCTTCTTTACCTCCAGCAGGCATTTCCTGAGGGGCCCTTTGCTTGCAGATTGGGAGAAAGACAGATTAAATTAAGTGCATGATGAATTCTAAAAGATAAGAAGCTCAAAGGTGACTATTTTTGATAGAGTTTGAAACATTTCACATGACCCAAAGTGCAGTATGAGGACTCCCTTGGGTCCTGAATGGCTTGTAAAGATGAGTTCAATGTATCAGCATTATTTAACTCCATGGATGTTAGCACAGAAGTAATGTTACATGTATAAGGACGGCAGCGTTGACAATAAGCACACTGTGTAAAGACAGTCATAATTAAAGGTACATTCTCTTATTTTAGTGCTCCACAGCTTTGCTCTGGCTGCAGGCTTTCTGCTGGAGCTGAGGGATTAGCTTCATCACTGATAATCCTACTGAAACCCAGAGTGCACAAAAGGCCTGGCAGTATTTCTAACAACTTGTTGCACATTCTACAACCCTGTGCTGTCCCACTCTATGGGAAAGTTTTTCCAGGAATGCAACTCAAACAAAAATGACCCAAAAAAAAGGAAATAAAAAAATGCAAAATAACAGTGATACACGCTGACTGATACATGCAACAGTCAAATCTGTAGTTTATGGCCTCAAATCAGGGGCAAAAGATGTACTCACTCTTCTGGGGGGTTGAGAAGAGGGTTGTGCAGAGTTTAGGTTATCTGGGCTCATACTTCTGATACAGTAGCCTTTCCTGAATGAAGTCATATTTTCTAACTGCAGCTGTGTCAACAGTCTGAACAGGTTTCCTCAAATCCCTCAAAACACAGAAAAGTGGCAAGAAGGCCTTACTGTTTCACTGCACCCATTTATGTGCTGAAATGCACCCACAGTAGTGTCTCTGATAACGAAGCATCTTTCCTCATTTTTGGATCTGCGAGGATGAGCTCAGAATGTGACAGCCTGGGTTTAAAAGGTAGCAGGGAGGTGTTTTGGTGCTCAGGTGTCCTTCCTCAAGGTCTTCTTGGCTGACTCACAGCACCAGCTTTGTCCTGAGCGTACAAAGACCACACTGTTCATCTACCCGGAGTATACGGCAGCTGTGCCACTGCTCTGAAATGACAAGTCAATGGCACACCTCAAAATGGCAACTTGTCAGGATTGGCAGAAACAAGTTTGTGAATGAGTTAGGAGCCTGAAACAGGAGACTGGATGGAGTCAACTCACCTAAGTCAAATTAAAATGAAAAATATTATAATTGTTATTATTATTGCTTGATTGACTTAGGTACTTGGGTCAAAATTGCAAACCAATGGTAATGATGCATCATCTGCATCATTTATACCACACGGGGGGGCGCGTCTCCTTCACCACCACCCATGTCCGTTGTGCTTGGTCGAGGAATCAAACCGGCAACCCTCCGATCTCTGGGCGTTCCAGTTCCACAATAAAACAAATGCTTTTCCCTCAGAGGGCGTGCTACTAACAAGCAAACAAGGGAGTCATCAGAGGAAGAGTCTAATTAAGCACAATCGAGCTGGGAACTGTTCCAGGTAAAACTGCAAGAGCTACTAAGAATTCATCCAGCAGTTCAGGGGTTTTCAAACCTATAACGAAGGGTTTGCACATTTCTGTGTTTTCAGAGGTCACTGTCATGCCCTAAAACAAGTCTCTGTTCTGAGATGTGTAATGCTTTACTATTCTAACCATGACAGTTCAGGTCTGGTACACCTGCCACCGCACACCCTCAGAGGGTGGGGCCAAAGTCAGATTCGAGGACTTGTTGGCCAAAATAGTTGGGAACCACTGCTCAAGCATCTGGTCTTTTCAGAAAGAGGCAGCCTCCTGCTAACACTGACATGATATTTAGGCTCAGCCGACTCTTCTAATCCTCTAACAGACGAATCACTGTTCAGTGAATCAACTCTATGTTTACCCTGAACACAGCTCAGGTCAGGCTTCTGGTAAATCATTCTTTAGTTTGCTGGTGAGGTCACATGAAGGTCTGCGATGGTTGAGTAACTGTAAGTGAAGGGACTTGAATGCATTGTGTGTTTCTCTTGGGTAAGGAAATGGGCACTGACCAATCAGTGGCCCTGGATATTAACTCACTCGGAGGGAGGTGGGTGTTATTTTGGAGAGACAGAGGTGCTTTCACTCAGGCTGTGAAGTGCCAGAGCTCCAGGCTCAGGTTTGGCTGCCAACTATGCTGGGCTGAGTTTATCAGTCAGTGCTTTACTGGAGCAAACAGAAAAAGCAAAATGTAGAAGAGGAAAATAACAGTACTGCCCTGCTTTAATTCAGTACGTACGTAAGTTTTCAATCAATCAATCAGATTTTATTTCTCTATCACTTTTCATACAAACACAAAGGTCTTTATCGAGTAAAAGAAAAGAAAACTCAATTCTTCTAATTGAACTGTTTTCTGAATAAAGGCTCTGAAAAGCCTCTGTCCACCAAAGCAGACAGCAGACAGACTCAGTCAGAGAGCAGCTGTTGAACATCGCAAAGCCTTTAGCAGCTAAAGAGGCAGATATTTTCCTCAGGAGGTGGTGGAGACCAAACCAGAGCTAAACGGAGAGTGAACAAATACCCCCCCCCCCCCCACCACCACCACCACCACCACCGCACCCATTGACTGACCCCTCCCTGCTGTGACTATGTCTTCCAGTACTGGCAAACTGTACGCACATTAAAATAAACACAAAGTTGTTTGAACTGATTATCTAACTTTGTAATGCACCGTCTGGAAAGTGTATTTTGTCTTAATAAGTGACTCTGGCTTTCACACAGTGTACACAGCTGACAGAACCTGAGTGTCCTGTATGGATACTAAAGACTCCACTGCAGCTTCTTCCCCTTTCACTTCGACCAGACAGTTCACTGCAGTTTATTTCCAAGCTCGATCGAACACTCTGTTTGTGTTTGTGTGTTACTAACTGATTGGACAAACAGCTCGGCGTCTCAGATACCTGCGCTATCAGCAGGATGCGGGTCCCGGCTTCTAGCACCAATTAGCTCACAGTGAGATATTTCTCACACTCCTGACTCTGCTGTTCCAGGAAGTTGTGATACCTTCCATATTTCCCTGGACACAAAAGTCTGAATATTGTATCTGTTTTTGTTGTTCAGCTGCAGGTCGTGTTTTAAAAACTCCCACAGGAGTTTTCTGTCTTCCTGGAAAGATAAAATGCACGCTTAAGATGAAACTAGCATTTCACTGCTCAGCAGCTGCCTTTACATATGTTCCAGCAAAGAAGAACAGCAGAGCGGAGCAGCAGTCTGAGGAAATACTGAATTTAAATGTAAGTTTTGTCTGGGCAAAAAGAATTGGGACCAACAACAGTGAGATCATCATGCCTTTGAGCATACAACCCACTGCTGAACAACAGGCTGAAAAAATATGGTTTTCTCTTTTGTGTGGCTGAATCATGGATTAGCAGACGGAGAGCTGAGGTCACAAAAGTTTTGTCCATTAGTTTTATCGGTTATGAAAATTTCAGCAAAGTAACTACTGAACTCTGGAAATACATACGACTGCCACAACGCCTTAAATGCTTGCTCTGGGGTCAGGCTCTGGGTCTCTGTAAAGCGCTTTGAGACAATTTTGATTATGGAAGGCGCTACATAAATAAAATTGAATTGAATTGAACAAAGTCTTACAGGCAAATAACATGAGCAATGAGAAGTTTATAGAGGCAGTAAGCTAGCCAACAGGTTAGCCAGTTTACTAATGAACCGTAATAGTTTGTTTGGAGGTAAAATGAAAGTGAGTGCCTTTGAAATGTTAGTGATAATCCCTCACATGAAAACTGTACACACGTCTGTGTCAAGCACGGTGTGTCAGAGGTGAACATGTTAGCATTTTCTCTCCTTTGACAAATTACTTCACTTCCATCACTTTCCATCATCTTCCCTAAAGATTTCAGCGTAATTTAACTGAGCATATTCACCTGTTTGTCGCACTTCATTCAGTTATTCCTTCCTTCTTTGTCTGACTTTACCATTTTCACTATCTTCCTATTTCAGACTCTGCCACTCCCAGCTGCCCTGCAGTAACCCCAGCCCTTCCTGCTCAGTCAGTCACCTGCTCACCTGCTCCCCATCTCCTCATTAGCTCCATAGTATATATGCTGGTACACTTCCACTTTCAAACTGTACTGGCCCTGAGCAGGGATTTAACTTAATTTATATCCTGGTTCCTCCGAACATAGGGGAATTGAGTTTCTTTAAATCGTTCCTGTTCTCCGGTGGAAATTAACCTTTGCAGTGCGGCAGAAAAACAAGATGATTGTCAAGACATCATCCACTATGAATAACAGTGGCCAGCACTGTCTGTGGAGCATTTCATCACGAGGAGCCAGTTGTGTAATAGTAATCTAAACACAGTCTGAAATAAAAAGCTCCATGTCCTCGTTTAACCCTGCAAATCTTACATAATATATTGGTCCTGTCACTGGTACCTTCTGTGTAATGAGTTGAGGTCAGAGATTTTATGAGTTGACATTAACAAAGTAGTGAATTACTTCCAGTGGACATAAAAGGTGAAGAAGACAAAGCTTACTGTTGCACAGTCCATTTATCTTCTCACATGTCTTATCTGGCCTGCAGCAGTAGTTTGGCAGAATTTTACTGCACCGTCTATCATGTGAAAGTGAGAATCAGTGACAAAAAGCCATGTGATAGCAGGGCCTGCTGAGCCTAACGCAGACCTGGGATGTAGCTTCGTATCACCTCCTCAGGAGACTTGGAGGTTATCAGGCCACAGCAGCTGGATCAGTGATGAATCACAGTCCAACCTCTAAACCACAACAAATTCAACATTTTATATGGTGAATGAAACTTCACAGAAACTGTAAACTAACAAGTTTTAAGTGATACCAGGTGTCACATGCAAAGATAAACACATGGTATGAGAAATCTTTGTTAATTAATGAGCTAATTTGCTTGATTAGAAGGAAAATTATTTTTCTTGTGAACATGATAACTCAAGAACAACACTTACACCACAGTTACCTCATAAGATTTTGCCACATCAGATTTTGTATCCCTTACCACATTAATTTGAATTTTAATGAGGTAAAACTGTTTTTTAAAGTACTTTGAGCTGTGTTCTTTAGTCAGGGAGATCCTGACAGGTCTCGTTTCATAATGTTTAAAAAAAAACCTGCAGTTTACACACCAGATTTTACCTGCTCCTTCTTCTCAGAGGGCTCCTGTATGTTTATCACAGCCAGTGCCGATCTTTGAAAGGCTGTGAGTTATGGGTCTGGATGGAGGAGCTGGAAGCTGACACTTTTTTAGTAATAAATAAAGTTTCTTCTGAATAGAGACAGAACACTGCATTTGTCCCTATCAGTGCTGGAATACTGAGAGGATGTTCATGATTTAAATATAGCATGCTGCAGTGTTTTCCTCTCCAGCAGAGATATTGTAGATGATTTGTCATTGTAGGGAACAGATAACTGAGACCATGATCAATTATTTCCGTCTCCTCTGATGACCTTGATGAATTCAGTCCTCTGATGTCAGTGAGGCTCGATCGATCGATCTGTTTGCAGGAGTTGATGAACTGGATTGAATTTGTGCGCCTGCTGTTATTCCTCTCACGTAACACTGTAACCAAACAGGAGCAGATCCTGCAAGAACTACATTCATGTTGTGCGTGGAATAAACAATTTGCTAGTTACGGCCTGGCTGAAAGAATATGCAAAGGCATGTTCAGTCAAACAGAAATACTATTTTATATTTATATCCGTGTGGTAAACAGTAAAATCCTAATCAAAACACACGTCAGAGTATCCAGCCTCCAGAAACAGTTTCTATTCACACAGTCCCTCCAAATGTACGACCCGCCCTCTGACCACCCTCCTGCCCTCAACATTTTGATGAGAACACACAATTCGTAGCTTTACAAGTGAATATTTATTTGCTGTCTATTAACAACAAAGTGAGTGTGGTCTGGGTTATATCATTTATATGATAGGATCTGTTGTTGAATGCTAACAAAATAATTCTTTTTCTCTTTGTTAAAATGACAAGGTGCTCAAATGTTACTGTCCAGGAGAGTAGATGCATACTCAGCTCAGAATACAGACAAAAATCATCTAAAATCATGTTCAGTTTTTCAGAGAGAATTAAAACCTCTGACAAATTTCTGACACATCACATTGAGCATTTTAAACTAATGGAACAAGTTAACCACAGGTGGAACTTCAGCTGTCTGTTCTCATGATTATTTAATTGGGAGAAATTAGATAAATTAAATGAATTAATAGCACATGTAGTGCTATAAATAGTATACATATTCAATGCCTCCATGCAGCGTAGAACCATTGACAGAACATTAACAACATATTTACATTAATTCCAAAGTAGCTCAACTTTATGTGTGAATTTCATGGTTATTAACAATATTCACAGTCCAGCCACAAAAATATATATTGAATCCCATAATTAAACTTGACTGTACACAACATTTTGTTAAATATAAGAGAATGCAATAGTTTTTTTTCCAATCTGTGTTTATGGTGTGTGCAGGGGGAAGGGGGTTCACGTTTACATGCTCACGTTGAGCCGAAGACACCACCAACAGGGTTGTTAAACTATTCTCTTCCATGTTTTGCACCATCAGCACCATCACTCTTCATCTGTGTGATTGGGTCCAGCAGAGAGCTCGCAGTTCACCCTCTTTGAATGACAACCATTGCAAAAAGCCTTTGTTGTGCAGAAAAGCTGTGGCTTCGTCCCCTCGCTTTGACTTCCAAATGAAGCTCCATGCTGTCTGATACCCAGTGGCACATGGGGAGTCAGTCAATAGAAGGTTTAGCTGTTTTCCATAAGCGCTTATGACCTAGTGTTAACCTCCACATGTTGGGGCTGAGGGTTCCTCTTAGAGCCAGCTTAGGGAACCACAAAGAACCGCAAACATACAGTCAACAAGTGCAAAAGACAAGAACTGAAATTATTTTGATGAGGTGCTGAAAGCTGTAGTGTGTTCACCACTGGGATGTCCTATGCAGACCATTCCCCTGCAGAAGAAGAGTGAGAGACGAGTTGTTGATCAAATGGCATCATAACTAAATTTTAAGCAAATACAAGAACAGAAAACTGTTTATAATGTCATGTACCCCTGAAGGCCTTGGAAATTAGCACTGAAAAGTTTGCAGCTTTCTCATTCATGGAGGACAGCAGCTGTAGTCATCTTAGATTCACCAAAGTCACATTATTCAGTGGTAACCAAGAAGTGCCGGAAATCACTCCTATGTTTTTACCTACTGAATTCTCAGTATAAAAATTTGCATTAGTGGATCAGAATAGTTCAGTTGTGTACTTTGTACCTGCTGTTCTCAATGCAACACATTGCCTTTGATAGATATGAAAATTACATGTGAGCTCATGACCTTCATAAGTGTCTGAAATCTCAATTTACTGCTCATCATGAAGTAAACTGTTAAGGGTTTATTGCGTAATAGTTGACGGCTGAAAGAGAGAGTGGTTTCAGGCATTATAATACCTGAGATTATACTGGGTATCTGAGTCAACATGATAGTTGAGAACATACATGAGCTCACAGATGGAATTAATAGTCCGAGAAATTTCAGTGGTTGTTAATCCATTGGAAACTACTGTAACTGCAGTGAATCTAAATGGACTCCATGATGGATCGTGCTATAAACTTGTCAGGGCAACCTTATAAGCTTAGGAGCAAGTGTTTAACACTCAAAGAAGTGAAGATTTAGAAAATTTATGTTTAGTACAGAGAAATATGGAAAACAGTATAATGCTAAAATGAGAAAAAATCATGTCAAATCAAACACTACATTTTCCACTGTTATTTCTTGTGTTATAATAAGAGACAGAAGAACAAGGCCTTGAGAGAGTGAGCTCTGCAAGGTAAGAAAAAAAAACCCACACAAAGAAGTGTTTCATAGTTAACCTGTAGAAGAAGTTGCTATGGATACAGCAGGAGCTGAGAGGTCGATATGCAAAGAGGCAGGGGAATAGAAAAGCATCTGGAGGTAAGTAAGTGAAATGAGGAAAAGTGTGGAGCGAAGAAGGAGAGGCGTCGGGGCTTCGGGGCACAACCTACACTATTTCCGTTTGTCTGTGTGAATGCAGTGTTCCCAGTCTCAGGGTGTGTGGAGGGGGTGCTGCTCCCACTGTTGGCTGCAGAGTTGGTGGAAGCTCTGGGAATGACCATGTCACAGGATGGGTCTGGAGGGTACTGTGTGAAGTCATAACATGGGCCATGACAAAAACATCCAGGATATAGGGAGGGAGAGTTTCTGTAACTGTCTGCTGTTTGGAAAGACCTCTCCAGTGCTCAGGGAAGCAGTGTCTGTATCCGGCTTTAAACCATGTCATGAAGCTCTGCGATGACTTATTCATGGTTAAATTTACCGTTTAGTTTTAAGCATTTTTGCAGTTGACTCCTATGCTTGTACTCCTTGCTTATATCCTCACCTACAGACAGTGAGCTGCCTGAACTGACAGTTATTCCACCTGTCAGACTTTCCCATCAGAACTATCTTTTCAAACTGAGGGTTTATGATTTAACACAGAAACAAACAAAAGCCTGCTTCTAGTTTTTTCCAGCAATAAACCTACATGAGACTATCACGTCAGCTTGCTGTGTGTCAGACCTGTTCACACACTTCACTTTATGTGTGTCTCATTTGTTTTGAATGTTGATTCAAAATAAAACCACAAAAACTGTCTTGGTGACCAGGTTGCTCATTTTAATAATAATTTTCCTACTGCCGGACATGCATATGTGTGTATATTCAAATGTGTAGAACTGTAAACAAACCACATGGGCATGTACTCACATTTCCTACTGCTTTGGTGATGAGAGCTAGTTCAGTGGGCTGGTAGACTGAACTACGCAGCTGCCCGGTGTAGCCGCTGTATGGAGACACAGGCTTGGCCCCTGTAATGGACAGAGAGACAACAAATGCCATCATTTTGTCACCTATCAAGCCCCCTGTGTGATATCTTTAGGTCTCTTTGGTGCTATCATTTCCCAGCAACCATCTCTTATATCTTTCTTTTTCAGTCACTGCATTGCCATAACAAGACCATCTTGTTTGTGCCTTCACTGATGTGTCAGGAGTGTGTACTCACACCCAGCAGAGATGGATGTGAGAGATGACTTTGTCACACGCTGTGGCTCCTAACGTCAAATATTTTCTCCTGAATGAGACTGTTGCCACACCTCAGTTGCCGTGGAGACAGTGCAAACAAGACGAGGTGTGATGTTTCTGGTGGGACTCGGTGGCTGAGTGGGAGCGGTGGAGCAGGAGTGTTTCATGTGTCATACAGTGATAAGGGATGCAGACACTAGACACTCATTAACAGGAATGATTCAGAAGTCACATTCCCACTGCATCTCAAGCTGAAACTGTGGGAAAGCAACATGCACAGACGTTTGATCAAATATTTTCATGTGCTGTCGACTGTTACTGACATTTTAGTCATGGCTCACAATACAAGGAAATAATTTCATTATCGTGGGAGTTAACTGGGGAGTTCATGAGGTTAAATGTTGCTGCTACACAGCACCGTCCTCGGCTGTAGACCGTGGGGCTTCTGTTTTCTGTTCAGTCTGGATTTTCTTCACTGCAGCATCAGATCCGGTTCAGCTCAGGACTCTAACATCAGCATATCAAATTCAGTGGGGTCATCACGTAGATGCAAAACAACCTTTTGGGGACATTGCAGAATATTTGGTCTGGTCTGATGTTTTTGTGGGCATGAAACTTACTCATCTGTACAAGGTCATTCTGTATATTCTCTGATAAGTATAATACAAACAGCCCAGTGCAGAGACACAGGACAGACTGTACAAGCCAATGTTCCCAGGCGTTCCCCTGACCATGGTCCCAATGGATTCCAATGGCAAATAAAGTTTCAAAACATCGAGCTAAAAGGAGGTGACACTGTGACAGGGAAGTTTGTGGAAATGGTGACTGGTGTAAACATTTGAATTTCAGAACATTTTCTGTCATAAGAGTAATCAACTAATCAATTGTTGCAGCTCTAACAGGAATCAACAGGGAAGAAGTGTATTAGGCCCTGACCCCAGTGACTGGCACCCAGGTTGGGTTGTGTTCAAATTATTGTCATTTGAGTTGGGGTATTTCTTCCACAGATCCACTTTGGATTGAATCCAGAATTTTGGAACTGTGAGATCTCTACTCAGGGTCATTACTAGAACCCACTGTAATGGTTGGGAATCAAAGCTGACTACAGCTGTCGTCCTCTGGGAAGGAGGAAGCCTACAAACCTTTCAGAGCCACCTTTTAGGATTCCAGGTGGTGAAATCGAAAACATGCTTAACAATTCTGTTTCTCTTTAGCACAGAGAGTTTTAAATTAACTGTAAAGGTGCAATAAACAGCCCATGACACCTGAAACTCAGTTACAGTGTCAGTGAGTGAGAAGTCATACACTGAATACCTTGGTTGGGCTCGTCCATAGAGAAAGCCTTATTTTCCATGAATATGCTCTGGGAGCTCTGTTCCTTCAGGATCGTTTCGTAGCCAGCTCCTTGGTTTGGGTACAGATTTCCTCCATAGCTTTGCTGGCTTTCATCATTAGTGGTCAAACAGCAGATTTCAGGAATAGTGTAGATGATGAGGAACACCCAGGCATTTGCCACCAAGGCGATGGCCAGTGTGGGGTCATCCCATGTGGGCCCCCCATTCCTCTCATTCCCATAGACGTACATAACGATCCACGCCACCCAAATTCCCACAGAGAGCAGGCTGGTCAGAAGGATACAGGCACCTTCCTTCCTCCACTTCTTATGTTTGCCTGACATGATGGTCAGACTTGCCACCACCACAGCCAGGATTAGCGTCATCACGTAGATCAATGCCATGACAAAGTCCTGATTGGCAATGTTGCAAGGTGTAGCCGTGGCTCTGCCAGTTTCAGCTGTGGCATTGAGGGGCCTCTGTGGGTGGCGCACCACTGTGATAATCAGCCACTCGGTGTTGATGACCACCTCCACCAGCCACAGCCCCACTGCCCCCAGACATAAAGCCCAAGCCCAGGGCCTGCTGTTCCGCCTGGCAAGGATATTCAACCTCACACACTGCATCAGGAGACAGGCGAAGCAGCCACCAAACAGCACCCCGAACAGGAACCTTCGTGAGGTGCAGGTGGAAAAGTCCTTTCCCACAATGAAGGCGAAGGTCAAGCAGAAGAGACCGGTGGTGCAGACCAGGAAGCAGGCATGGAGAGCCACTGAGCTCTTACGGTTCTTGTCGTTCATGAAGGGCAAGCTGGCCAACAGCGAGATGAACAACACGAAGGAGAAGACGACGCCAGCTGCCGCGAAGGCCTCCAGCACAATGCCCCACACTGCACTAAGGTCACACAGGTTGTAATAGAGGGAGTCCACATTAGGGCCGCAGCCCTGAGGGGTGATGTTGGCAGCCATTGTGACCAGTAGAGACTAGAGTTCAGTTTGGATCCTGTGAGTACCTGTTCAGATGGACAAACAGGGAGAATCTGAGAAAGGTCTGAGGACAGATCTTCACAAAGACGTCACCCACCCAATACGTCACCAACATTCAGATACTGTAGTCTACACCCAATCAAGCAAACATTACATTTGGATGAGTCAGAACACTGTACTCACAGAATCTCATGGGTTTCTAAACAAAACCTTTGTCGTGATGTTTACTCAGAACATATCCAATAAAAAGAGACTTCAGTGTTATTCAGAGGTGGAGAGAATAAGAAATCTGCATCTAAGAACTCAGCAGCCACAATAAATATGAGAGGATTATCTAACTGAACGTTTTCCTGAACTCTGACGTTAATAATTGATAGGCCAATATTGTTTCTGTACATTACACCTGAATCAATGAGGTGAAGGTGCATTCAACTTAAGGGGCTGTGGGTAGAACAGGACTTTTACAATTCCAGTGTAAACAATGTAAACATCAGACGGAAAAGTGGGACATCATACTTTTTTAGGTGCTCTCCATTGAAGAACATAAAATCAGAGTGTCTGCTTTGTGAATAAACATCTCCACACTACCAGTCTTGTCTTTCTGTTGTGTCTCTTTGTCCCCGTCAGATCCAATTACACTGATCTGAGGACAGTCTCCGAGCCAAATCGATAAAAGAGTGGTGGCGGACGGTCAGTGTTTCTAAATTGCCCAGATTCAGTTGGTCCCTTAGCTTTGTGGTTACTTTCAGTCTTTAGCTAAAGGGTTATGTGTACTGTCAGTCCTTTAATAAATGAATACAAAGTTCTATATATATATATAAGTGTGTTTTCATTTTAGGGTGTAACCTCTGATCGCACACAGTCTTAAAGGTGCTACAACACTGTGTTTGAGATTTCAGGCCTGTGGTTAATACACTTTATGGCCACAGGTCCCACTCTTTAGAAGTCATTGTAATCTGCTGCTGCCATGGAGAGCTCAAGCACCAACTGTTTTATGGCATGTTTGCAATTTCTGAATGCTCAGGGTAGAAGGTAAGAATACAAGACAGATTTTCATTCCAGTATGAGGATAAGAAAAAAAAGAAGGTATGAGGCAACAGTTTGGCTTTCCAAATATCTCACATATGTGACCACTCAGCAGGTTCAGGTTCATGTCAACAACCTGTAACAGATGAAGATTAGACCAAGGACTCTTAGCTGGAGACACTTTGTCTGAAGGATCTCAAACTTGGAAACAGCAGTTAAGAAAACAGAAAAATAAGGTCATCAAAACATCCATTTAGTTTTTGGGCTTTTGGCCATATTGCATGATCTTCATCGGCAGATTTGTTTTGGCTTGTGAAACAGCTTGTTCCAACTTTTACTGTCAGACAACATGAACAAGAAGAGCTTAAGGAGATAGTATATTTTTTCTTGAATCTATTTACCACAAACTAACACAGGTAGAAGAAGAAGAGTCACAAAAGAGACTGATGGAGCCTTTAACTTGGAACTAAATATTTACCTCAATATGCTCAAATTAGGCCACTGCACTTATTCTCTGTCACCATGTCCAGATTTAACCTGCTGGTCTGTTCTCACATCAACAGTCAACTTTAGTATGACTGTAAACTGAATAAAACCACAAAAAAATAAATAAATAATATAAATATAAATATATATATATAAAAAACAAAACCAAACAAACGTTACACACATTTAGACGCGTCGACCCACCTGGATGTTCTCTGCAGGCTTCGCCTCTGCGCTGGCTTCTGATCTCGCTTGTTGAAACGCTTCTTCACCTGCTGCAAACTGCGGAGTTGAAGATAAACCGTGGAGAGAAAAACAGAGCTATCACTAAAAAAGTTTCTACTCTGAGCCAAGTGTCATATCACACCTGACGAGACTGGTCTCAGTTCAGTTCATCTGAAAATATACGACGATAAAAAGTTACTGAGTCCTTCGAGGAGCGTTTCCTCACGGTCCGACTGATGTGATGGTCTCTCTCTCTCACACACACACACTCACACACACACACACACACACACACACACACACACACACACACACACACACA
>JBBMJY010000014.1:16810838-16820881 GCA_037833715.1 Toxotes lorentzi | reverse complement strand
TATATATATATAAATTCATTTAGTAACCTAAGTTTGTTCCTGCCTCTAACAGAGAATCTGCATAATGATTTTCTCAGATAGTGATTGTTCGTATCAACAGGATTACATAAGATGTCGATCCTTCCAAGGTTCTTGCATTGTTTCAAAAATGTGCCTTTTAGTCCTATTATTTATATTCAAATCAGAGACTACATTCAACATAATAGTCCTCATTTTTCTTGTGCGGTGTAAACCGGATTGTGATTTTTCTGTTGAGCTCTTGTCTCCAGGAATTTGATTTCTGGTTTTCTCTCTGCGTTTATCTCTACTGTAAACACTTGTCATCTTGCACATGCATGGGCCACTGGTTTAGCTGACTGACGAGATATGGGTGTGGGACTATCTAGAAAACAGACGAGAGTTATAAATTCCAGATAAATGCGAGTGCAGGAAACAGAAGGTCTGTGATGACAGAGGGAAGAATTTTATTTGGCCATGATTTGATTGTGAAAGAGGGGCGGGAAAACCATTCACTTCTCTTTCTTCTCTTACTATGCTGTTTCTACATGCACAATACTACGTAGAAGCTAATTAATAATCCAGTTAAGTCCTCATATATTACAGCAGGTTTGCTTTAAGGACTAAGATCTTGATCACAGCTATTACAGGATTTCTTCCTGCACTCCTTCCTTGTCAAGCGATGCCTTGAAAGAGCATTTTAACAACAGTGCATGCTGAAAGCAGCCTTTACCTTGCCTGGATAGTCTGCGAAAACACGCTTGACATGCCACAAATAAACTGCAGCAAACTTTGTATGTTTCAGTCTACAAGGGCGAGGAATGAAACCCGTAAAAGGGGACTTTACGTGGCCTTTGAACAGACACAACAAGACTCTCGCCACAAAGAAGCTCCACTGACCTCGAAACATTTATAAGCAGGAGTGGAGGATGTAAACAGGCCATGGACGTCTCCTCTTAAAACCACAGTGATGGCACTTTGTGAGAATAAACAGATTAATTAAATTCCAAAGGGAAAGAATTTCTTTTGATCTATGTAAATTGATTTTTTTTCTTTTAAGTTGTAAGTAGTCATTTTACAAAATGCAGCTGTCTGAAGCATCAAAGCTGCTTAGATTTTGTTCTGTTGGTGTTGTGGTTTGACAGAACGTTACCTGACATGCTGTTACAACACCTTGGAAGCCATCACCATCATCAGACTTTCTTTCTCTCTCTCTCTCTCTCTCTCACACACACACACGCACACACACACACACACACACACACACACACACACACACACACACACACACACACACGCATACTCAGACTTTCACGCATGAATGTAGTTTTCTCACATTATCTCACAGAACGTCTTCTCTAAAAGTCCCCCCTCTTCCTGTCCGACGCCGCCTCTGTTCACCCTGATGTGAGTATTGTCACCGGATTTTTATTTTCTGTATTAAACATCAGACCTGATGACAGAGCAACTCAAACATCGAGCCTCTGGATGCAGGAAAACTGGTGTGAAGAGACATCTGGTGGTGAAAAGTCTGTGAGACTCAGAGCCTCAGCCACATGAAGGGGCAGCAAAGAGCAAAGGACACAAAGGCTGTTACCTCTACTGCCTGTAATACTTTTCTAAAGGAAACTGAAGAAACATGAGTTACATGCACTGGATTTTTTATTCTTCTGTTTATTCTGTTGTATTTCACTTTACCATTGTTTTTTTATTTTATTATTTTAGGATACTGTTCATGAGTGAGTTTTATTTTGCTGTGTTTCCTTTATATCTCATCTTACTGCCTTTTCATGGCTCATGTGAAGCCCCTTCAGTGTCCTTGCAATGAATGGCAATGTTCACAAATGGCAGATTGGATTTTATTTTCTCAGCTGATGACGACATGATAAAGTTAGTCCTAAATGGCAGGGTGAGGAACAAGTGATTATTTTTGACAGCACCACCATGTGGCCGTTCATAAAGCACTTTATCTTTAAGTTCTTTTTCCACCTGCAGGATATTCACCTGCAGAGGTACACTCTCTGGTGCCTGCAGTAAATCAGTTAGGTTCCATAATCATCTGTGTTCTTTGGTGGATCTGACTTTGCTCTCTTGAAACTGGGCTGTGACACTGTAAGTGATGCTTTGGTCAATGATTAAAGGACCAGTCCACCCAGAGAAAACCCCCTCTCTGCTCTTTAAATGTTCCTCCAGCAGACTCTCTCTCTCACACAGTTGTTGCTTTTCCTACTTCGTTTCCCTCAGTCTGATCCCTGCAGAGTGGGCAGCTTCTCTGTGTGGACTTTCACTACCTCTTTCCACTCCTCCACTGGGCTCTCACTGATGGGAAGTCATTACAATCTGTAGTGAATCATCCTTCACTCTGGAGCTCTGCAAGGACAGATTCAATAGTCCAACCTTTCTATCACAGTATGTTTCCACATATTAAATTTCAACATAAAATTATACCTGAAACCAAAGAAAAAGCAGCAGTAGAGGTAAATGTCCAACATAAGAGAAGGAACTAATTTCACTTTAATGCCTGATGATAAATTCATTAATCTGAAAAATATCCACAGAACTGATTGATCCTCTATCCTGCACCTGAGCATAAATCTGAAGCTGCACATTTCTGCCTCTTCCCATGACCTATAGCTGTTATAATATACTCAGCTGGTACACAACATGTTCCAGGCTGTAGTTGCACAGTATAAAAGACAACTGCAAAATCCTGTGTTAAACATTTATTTCCTCTCCATATAAAACTCTTCTCAGTGCTCACAGACAGGATCACTCTGCATTGCAATTACATTTGTGCCAAAAGAAAACTGAGGAATAGTGTAAACAGTGCACATGAAGCCACTTTAACAACAACAGGCCAACATGCAGGAGAACATGCCTATTAACATTTATCATATTAAGTTCACTGGAACAGCAAATAAAGAGATTTCAGACTTTACATCCAGTGTAACGGCAAAAGATTCATGTCCAGTTGTTCCATAATGAAGTTTTTAAAGGGCCATAACAGATCTGAAAAGAAAATCAAATGAACTCTCAGAGAATTGAAACATCACAGTAAACACATTTGGTTTCTTTTCTTTTTTTTTTTTTTTTTGTCAGTTATGTGATTATTGTGTGTGTAATCATTCCAAAATAACAACTTACAAACTCAGCAACAACATCTTCTCAAAGAAATGATGCCCTGTTCACTGAGAGAAAACAGACTTTTACTAACAAATGGAAAAAACTTTCCTCAGTGAATGTGGATAGTTTTCACTATTTTCTAAGTTTAATTAAAATACATGTAGTTCCAGTGAAAGCTGTTCTTTGTGGATTATTCAGTAACCAGGATATTCTGGAAAGACCTGTTGCTGCTGAATTTTTCAAATGTGATTTCTTTCTGTTTTCTGGAGAAGACAACTTCCAAAATATGTTTTAAATGTTTCCTTTAAGTGTCCATAAAATATGAGCTAACTGAATTTAGACAAGTGCGTCTGATAGGATACACTTGTCACTCTATGTGGTGCTTTGTCTTTTCAACTGATTCCTTCTAACACCAGCTGAGCGGCAGGCACAGCTGAATAGAAGCAGAGTCGAAGGACATAACCAGGTGTTTGAACAGGCAGAAAGGACAGATGGCAGGCAGACAGGGGACGTGTGGCTAGCAGGGTTTACCTGCTCTTTAATGTCCTCACCCATCTCCTCCCCAGCAGCTCTGTGGATGTGTGAAAGCTGCAGCACAGCTTCATTTAATTTTAATCAAAGCATGCTCTGGCTTCTTAACATCATATTATGGTCTTAACTGTTTGTTTAGTCGTGTCTCCGAACCCACTGTCCTCGCTACAAGCTCTCTCGCACCCACTCCGTTATTGTCAGGCAGCAGGAGACATCTTCAAAGAAGCGCTTTGTATCTGTATATGCGGACGGACTCTCAGAACTCAGTGTGGGACGACCGCAGGGGGACGTGAGCAGATTGACACGGGGACAGGAAGGGGAACTGACACTGTGTCTCTTACTGTTACAGTAAACACAATGAGGACTGTGGAGGGATGAGAGCAGGCAGGTGGCTTTATATTGGAAACTTTAACCTTGAATGGGTGGTCAGAGAAGTAAATGGAAGGACGACCTAAACTTTAAGGAGGAGTTGTTTGTACAGTACACACTGTACTTGAAACTGCATTACTGGGTGAAGCATTAAAATGTTTGAGATGAAACAGAAAGATATCACAGACTGAGTTCTGTCAGGAAGCTCTGAAATTCTTTTTGATGACTTTAAAGCTGATGGACAAACAGCTTTGACTTGTTCGCAAATAAAAACACAGAGCAAATCACAGAGCTGTGTCAGCATTCGTTTGCAGTCGTGCTTGTGTCCACCGGGTAAATCTCATTCCAATATTTGCTCTCTTTTTAGCTCAGGTTTGGTCTCCAACAGCTCCTGAGAAAAATGACAGGCTCTTTAGCTGCTAAATGTTCCGTTGCTAACGTTGTTTTTCTTTTGGTGCTGGCAGGTACGGTGGGTTTATCAGAGCAAAACTGCTAACTGAAAGATGCTAACAGATCCCTACAGCTGCAGCGTTGGGTGATAATTTGTTGTGGGGATGTCACAGTGAGGGAGTCCTTTCACATGTATCATTAGATCCAAAAAATACATGAATTAGTCTGGTTAAGATCTTTTAACCAGTGCTGCTGTTGAATCCTAAGAATGTTTTTTATTAACATTTAGCTCAGGTCAAAACCAGTTGCCTATTTGGTTCAGTAGTACTGAACAGTACACCAAGGAACCAAAAATGATTAAGAACAATGTAGTTTCCATTGAAACCTGGGGCGACTTTTCCAATTTATCAATATGAGTTTTAAAATGTTCAAATACTGGCAGTGAAACGTTTCTGTGTAATGTGTGTATAACTAATTTTTCAGAGCATCTAAAGAAGGGAAAGCGTCACACGCCTCCCTGACACCTTCACAGCTGGATGGAGTCTGAACAGAAGATTGTCCTTTAAAGCACAGGTTAATATTAAGCCATCACATTGGTGGATACAAATAAAAAAGAGACAGATTACCACACAACAACAATTTACCACGTCTTAGCAGGGACTCCACAGTATGTGAAACTAAAGTTAGTTATAGTTTTTACGGCCAGTTCCTTAACTATCTTTAAATAAAACCAAACTCCATTCTGCACCATCCCGCTCCATTAGAAACCAGGTGACAACTCATTTAACAGAACACGCTAGTGCTGCAAAAATCAAGCTCACAGTATCTCTCACTTTACCCAAGGGCATTAATTAAAACATTTATACACATGAACAACAGATGGCGCATTCAGAACTCAAAATTATATATGCACTGGAGCAGTTACAGGTTTAGTTAGATCTCTTCTTTTTCACTACAAATAAAACTGACACTGATCTAACATGAAAATCCCTGTTGTAGCAATGGAAATGTACTAGATGACATTTGTGTGTGTGTGCATGAATCTGTGTGTGTGTGTGTGTGTGTGTGTGTGTGTGTGTGTGTGTGCGCGCGCGCCATCAGGCTAATCTGTGGTTTGTTTAGCCAGAGCTGAGGCCCTGTTGGTGATGTAGCAGAGGGTCTGTTTGAAGAACAGGGTCTTCACTCCTGCCGCTTAAACAGTAAGCTTTCATTTAAGGCTCCATCGAGTTGCATTTCATGAAAAATAAACAGTCGTCCGAGCAGCTGTGGTTTTTGTGCCTGGGAGCGCGCTGCAGAGATGGAATACGATTTCTTTGCTCGATTGGCTGTGCTCAGCAGGGCGGATTCGGCATTCAGCATCCTTACACAACGGCAGAGGATGGCAGCCAGTTGAAATTAAAACTCTTCTTTCTCGCTCCCTTCAGGATGGATGTCAGAGTATTTAAAAGAGATCGAAGCAAACTGACTGCCACTTGACATGGTAAAAGAGGGGTCACGTGTAGCTTGTTTACTTATCACAGATCAAGCTACTGATTTAATCACAGAGGAAACAAACTGTTATTCTTTTCTTTTTTCTCATAACACTATAAAAATATTATGTCACATTACTACCATGTATGGAAAATACCAGAAACCAACTTTTGTTTTGTCAAATTCTTCTGAAGAAAAATAAATAGGTTGTCGTCTTATCTGATTTACATGGACAAACAGCACCCAGTGACACACTGTAATACAAAAAACATACTTCTTCTGGGCTGAGTTCATTTCAGGGCCTTTGAGGGAGCCGGGCTGACTGGCAGCTGTTCATAGTTGTAGCTGGAATACAGAGTGTGTCCCTGGGGTCAGAAGTGATCAGGGACCGTGGGATGACGGGTGTTTTGGATTATGAGGAGGCGGCACATGAGCGTCATGAGGGCTTTCTCGCCCGGCGAGGTGACAAGGGGCTGAATTCCCTCTGTGAGCGCTTGTTGTTCCCACTGTACAGAGAGGAGATAGAGGCATTGGTGGGGGCCTGCTGTTGAGGCAGAGTGCGGCGAGGATACAGCGGGCCCCCCCTGAGCAGTACGACGTCCCGTACAGCGCCACGGAAAGGTTTACTGACGAAGCAGTACAGGAAGAAGTTGACAGCTGTGTTGAGCATGGCCAGCATGTTGGACAGGTCGTAGGCCAAGTGGACACGCCAGTCTCTGTGAACTGAGGACACATACAGGTGGTAGATGACCACGACAGTCCTCGGGGCCCACAGCACAGAGAACACGGAGGTGATGGCCAGAAGCATGGCTGTGGTTTTCCCAAGTCGCCGTGGAGGCGCCGACTTCGGCCCGTGCTCCTCCTGGCAACACTGCTGCCTCTGCCTCACCCTCAACGTTTGGATTATCAAAGAGTTCAGCACCAGGAAGATGCTGCAGGGCAGGAAGTAGATGATAGTCACATGTGTCCATATGAGTACAGTGTCCATCGCCGTGGGCGGGTGGCTGTTCCTCCACATGTCCGACCACCAGAAGAAAGGCACGCCCGATGCGAGTGATAACGCCAGGACCACCGCGATGATCTTCCTGGCACGAGCTGGGTAGCTGATCTGGCGGTGGAGGAGGGGGTGGCACAGCGCCACATAGCGGTCCACGGTGAGGGGTACGGTGGACCAGATGGAGGCGTGGTTGGCAGCGAACTCTGCAGCGCTGACAGAGTGCAGCAGGAGTGCAGGGACATCGCGGTGAAAAACCGCTGTCTCCAACAGGAAACCGACAAAGATGATAAAGAGCTGGGAGAGAATATCTGAGCCCGTCACTGCCAGAAGGTAGTAGTACAGAGTTTTTTTGGTGCGGGACGCCAGTCTGGACAAAGCCACTGCCGTGAGGATGTTCACTGAAAGAAGCAAAAAGATCAAATTAGCTGCTGTTTCCATACGATACGTACCTACATGAAAATGTCTGTGGAGTAAGAAAGCTACCCTACAGAGAAACAGAAAAACTGCTCAGGCTGGCAAACTGTACCAAACAGATGTGTTGGAATACTTTTAATTTATGTTCGTTTTCCTTCTCTGGCCTCAGACAATCTCTGGGTAAAACGGTATCAAGAAAAACAACATTCTTCTTCCAACGTGTTCTTGTTCTACACACAGTATATATATTATACTATATATATAGTGTATATGTATAGATTCTGCTCTGGTAACTAGAATGGATAAGTCATTCTACCTTTTGAAGGCTGAATTCACAGGCGTATAAGTTACAAACCACCAATTTATGTCTTCTTTCTTCACATCTAATACAGTGTCTCCTCTGTGCTATTTACAGTTTTTGCAATCTGTTTTTCTTCATCTTTTTTCTTTTTGCCAACAGGATATTTCCAATGTAGCTACTTGGATAACACCACCAGTCTGAAGACCCCTTCAGGCATTCAGCTGTTGACTCTGGCCCTTTGGCCTTTATATTTATTTCCCTTTGGGGACAATTACGTGACATGACCCAGAGGTCATCTGGATGCTCTGTTGACAAGTCTGCTTGTGTTGGACACAGCTCTGTCTAAATCCCTGCTAGATCCAATTCCAATTCACCACCATCGACATGTAGGAGAAGGACACTAATGAGAATTATGAACACTTTCCATCAAAGTGACAGTTATTTCCACTCTGGATCACATTGATTATTATATCTTTAGATTATTGTAACCTGTGAAAAGAACCATCATTGCTTGGTCATATGCTTCAACAGTCTATTATTTCACTGGTCCATTAGAGCACAGGTAATGTACCTCTAACTCACTTGAGTATTGATTTCTTTTGTCGTGTGCAGTTCCCACTTCTGTTATAAATAGATATCAGTGCAGAGATTCAAAGAGAGCCCTGTTTGCACATTGGCTGTGGGTCAGTTCAGCTGCAGCTAATAAAATGATGTAGCATATGAGCTACTTTTCTGGCCTTAAAGGTGCACCTGGTTCACCAGTTCACCTGATTTATGAAAGAAAATATTTCACTTTCTTACCCTCCTGGCCATGCTTTCAGGTTTCTACCCCGATAAAGATTTAGGTCAGTTGATAGTTTAACTTCTGATGCACACAGTACTCTCTACATGACAGTGTGACTGTACCTGGTACTCCCACACAGAGCAGAATGCTGTAGTAGATGACGGGGATGAAGCCCAGCACACATTTGGACTTCTGCACCTCCTCAGGTTTCAGGCCCAGCTCCTGGTGGCCGGACGCAGTCACATTGGGCCAGTCGATCATGACCTTGGTCACTTCCCCTAGAGAATAAGGTAGAACAACAGTAATGTTTTCAGCACTCAAAGTCTGCGTTTCAACTAAGAAAGCAAGAAAAACTGATGATTTTGTGAAACTGTGGACTTAAAGGATGAGACTGGTGATATTCTATACTTTTCTTGTTGTCAACAAATCCCATGAAAAGACCAAACCAAAGCTTGACATGTCTTTTCCTCTGTGCCATGGAGCTCTAAAAACACAACAGTGAGCCACACTGCTATACTGGGTGACATGTTTCTTCATCACCATGAACATGCACACACTGTAGTTTATTTTGACTCAGTCCCACACACACTGTCCCAAATACTCTCTAATCACCAAATGTGGATTAATCCGCCTCTGAAAATAATCGCCAGCATATACACTATTTTGCTTAGAAGCAAATAAATAAAATGACTTAAGTGGTATACTCTCAAAATACTTGCTGATTGTTTTTTTTTTTGTTGATTGACCAATTTTTCCAGATCTAGGTCTAGGAGGCAAACTTTTTCACAAGCTAGGAAATCTAGCACATCTGGTATGCAGGTCTTTAAATGGGGTTTAATTTGCATGAATGAAATCTAAAAAATTATATATTTTTTTGTTTCTGTAGTTGAGGTCAGGAAGGAAATTACCATCGTATCGGTGACAGAGGACGGACCTGGCTGACGATGTGTCAGTATATCAGTCTGATATCAAGTTTCAACAAATCATCATTTGTAGATGATGATGCATCTTACGTCAGAGTAATGTCAGGTCAAAGTTGTTGGCTGTTTTTCAAAAACAAACTGTGGAAACAGAAAGTCAGTAAATCCACAGAGTTTGGACTCAGTCAATTAAACTTCAGGTCGACAACAACAGATGGGCTGACAGTGTTGACCTTGTCACCCTCCACCCTCCCCTGCATCATTATCATCTTGTCTCCCCATCTCACCTTTTCACCTGGATGCTATCCATCCTGTTTTTCTCCGTCTGTCTCTCCTCTGCCTGCTCTCCTAATTTGCTTCGCTCATCCATGAAGCCATATTTGGACTGCGTTATCTCTCAAGCTTTCAGTCACAAACCATTTGTAGATGCTCAACCAACGTCAACATCATCAGCATCATCATGAAGCCACAATCGCCCCATCGGTGAAACAGGCCTTGTGATGTGAGTGAGGCAATCGCTACCACTAACAGTTTGTCATATTTAATTACTGCCATTGTAAAAGCTATTTGTATGCCAAAACCCTGCATGTGTATTATATGACTGTCAGATTTTATGGCCTGGAGTGGGATTGTGATCATAAAATAGAAGTGCATCAAATATCTTAGTGCTTGGCTGCTCAAATTCGCCTCAGCATAAACCAGAAAGAAAAGCAAGGACTGAAAAGGAATAATTAATATATATATATA
>JBBMJY010000014.1:16715771-16810738 GCA_037833715.1 Toxotes lorentzi | reverse complement strand
ACACACACACACACACACACACACACACACACACACACACACACACACACACACACACACACACACACACAGCACCTCTCTCATTTTCATCTCTCCTTTGTAACTCATTACAAAGCTGAATCCTCAGCACACCTCCTTCTCTAAGTCATGTGGTGAAGGAAATAGCAGTGGTGGATAATTTCATAGAACAGCAAAGTAATGAAAGGGAGGGGAAGTTGTGGTCCCTGGCATTGCATTGATTAGTGGTAGCCCTCTTGTAACTGGAATCCTAGATGACACACAAGATGGGTGAAAAGCTGTTTTTCTACATTACATTACACTGTGAAGGACAGAGACATGTACAAAACACTGCATATGAATTCTCTGTTTCCTGTCTGTCCTGAATTATTTGATAATTGTTTGCTTCTTTTCTCTTTCATTCTCTGTTCTTTTTCCTTACTTATATAATCCCTGACTCACTGGCTGAGACATGGTTGTATCTGGCTCCTCTTAAAAGCACTCATAATTGGCTCTTCCCTGCCACACTGTGCCAATGTCATGTTGAAAACATCTCTGTCACGCTCTAATCAATACATCAAAAGATCCCTAATTTGTTAAGCACTGAAGCCACCCTCCTTCATCCATACATCCTCCTGCTCTTGTTTTCCTGCCTCCTTGCTCTTCACTCAGTCAGAATGATGCTGGTTTCAGTTTCCCTAATTAGCCGGCATCCTTACTCCCAGCAGCTGGCTCTCTAGAGATTCAGGATCTGAAGATCTCAATGAGGATCTTTCTCACCTGGCTTCAAAAGCTGAGCGGAACAACAAAGCTTTTTACAACCGTTACAGCCACTTACACCTTTCAAATAAGACCAACTCGCGCCTCTGGAGTGGTCACGAGGGACCAGGGCCTGTGTAAGGGGGTTTGAATATATGTGGCTCTGTGCAGGGTGGATTGAGGTCCCAAATCCTATCTTAATCCAGTCACTGGTTTTTACTGCTCTGCAATTTCTTCGTCCCCTCCATCTTCCCTGCACACTCGGCCTTTTCACAGCTCCCCTAACACTAGGACCTGCAGCCCTTCCCTCTTTTGCTGCAGTCCCCAGCTTCTGGACACAGCAAGGCAGCAGGGGAGTGTGTTCGCACTGATTTTAAGGCTAGAGGGGGGTGCTGGTGGCGTAAATTGAGTCAAGATGCTAAGTGTTGAACGTTAAATTGGTATGAATCCATCAGCAGGTGTCGAGGTGCAGCTGTGCCTGCTGTGCCAACCCATGATTGATGAGGGACGGGCTCATGCCAGCAGAGCTTCTGCTTTCTATGCCACGCATATCCAGCCCCAGTGCCTGAGCAACCGCAAAAAAAAGAAAATAAAACAAAAAAAAAAAAGAAAAAAAGAAACAAGAGCAAAAAAGTGAGAGAAACTACAACCTCTCAGCTGCTTGCTGCAGTTTCATGTCACCATTATCTAGGCATAAAACTCCAGATTAAGGCAAATTACGCTATGACATTAAAATAACAGCATAATGCATAGCAGTATTCTTCCACTTGGTTACAGTATACCTGCTTACACTGCTTTAGTCATCTATCATCTTCTTGTCTCTCCTCACAACCATTCTGGGGTTTTGTTTAAAAACGACTGAGTGTTCTGCAATCTTCTAAAGGTCATCATAGCTAATCTTCATCAGCTCTGCTGCGAATGTCACTCCACATTATTTTACAGTACATACACTGAAGATAAAGATCTTTCACTGAATGTCTTCAGCTATCTACTGTTTCCAACATCTCTTAATGAGACCTGCACTTGCATGGAGGGAGAAGGTAACTCTTTTTCCATGTTAGGCAGTTTAAAAGCAGTGTTGACTTTCTATCCCCAATCCTGATAATTGGCCATGTTGTGTGAAGTATCATTCACAGAGAATAATTAGCAATCACAAGTTGCCTAGTGCTGCTGTGTGTCTGGAATAGGACCAGATTTGGCACCTAGCAGCACAAACTACAAGCACATCTGAAGTATGTGTGTATTTACGCATATGTGTGTGTAGGTACCGCATGCGTGGGTGCAAGTGTGTATGCAACTAGCAGGCCACTGTGTCTTGCTCTGAATGCATCTTCATTACAATAATATTATGGCTTTAAAAACAAACAGTTACTCTGCCTCTCATTTGCCCATTTTCTTCACTTCTTTCTTACTCGATTTTTTTCCATCCTTGTACCATCCAACAGAGTTTGGACCTGAACTGTAAGGCAAACTGCAGAGCTCACAGTTGGAGAGAGAAAAAGGCTTCAATCCCACCCACCCCCTCTGCAGCAAAAAGAAGAGCACCTCCACACAGAGCTGACCCTGGCTTTGGGGAGAGTGAATTCGGCTTTGTTCATAACTGAAACAACAACTAATAAAAAAAAAACCCACACACATTATGAAGTGTTTGTGCAGCAACAAGAGCAACAAGACAAAATTTGCATAGAATTAACTATTAATTAACTGTGCAAGTCTTTCTGTAATTGCCTAATATACATGCTGTATGACATTTTGCAATCAATGTAAATCATGCCAAAGCCACAACAAGGGTATGAAAAGAGCAATCTGGTGTACTAACTCACCATATCTGCTGATGGAGGTGCGTGATATGCTGGCTGAGGAAGGGATGTTGTATGATGAGGTCTGCTTCGGCACCAAAGCCACAACGCAGCGGTCTGACACCTGTGTGAAGAGACGCATGCAACATGAATCTGCTGGTATCACATTGTTTTGATCATTTCCATACTGTAATTAGAACAGGGTGGTGTGTTGATTCTAACTATTTTTTCCTGAAGAATGTCTATGTTTTAGTAAAAAGTGCAGGAGGGAATGTTAGGTTCTTAGTGTATAATCCCATAAACAAAACTCCCTAACTCCTTCACAACCCATCCCTTCCTGTCATATCTGTGCTCCCTGCTGTTCTCTACCACAGCCCCTTGGCTTTTTTTTTTAGCAGAGCAGAGTGCTGTGGCTGCATGATGGCTGTACTCAACATGACTGTCATTGTCATCCCCTTCACAAACATTAGAGACATGATGTAAGCTTTGGAACAAGGATAAGACGCCGAGAAAGAGAGAGGAGAAGGGAAAGGAAGACTGTCAGAAGAAGAGACTAGAATGCTGAATGTCTCATCTTGTGTACACCCTTAAAGAAAATGGGGTACGTAGGTATAATAATAGCATTAGAGAAGCACAGAGTCAGAGTCAAAGAGAAAGACGAAGAGAGGAGGCAGTGTATGGTGTCGTGAATAAGAGACAGACACTGAGGTTCATCCTCTTCCCCCTGTGTGGTTTATATTTACAAAGGGCTCTTGGCTCCAGTCACTTCTGATAATCTCAGAAAAACTCATGCAACCAACATTAGAAAGGACGTCCTCAAATTCTATTTTATAAGATGCGTCTTAACCGAGATCTAACAGTGTCATTAATTAATCACAAAATGTCAATTCAATTATGGTTAATCTTTAAAATGCTAGTATTGTTAGTACACCAAAACATCACGTTTTAGAAAAACACAAAACACAGCAAACAAAACTTGAGGTTCTTTTCTGAAAGCCAAAACAACAAACAGCTCGTTGGCTGGCATTTACAGCCCACCCTGAGGAGGGATTTCTGCTTCAGACCCAGCAAAGAAAAACTGACGAGCCTCCAGTGGAGAAATAAACAAAAGGCAAATGCCAGGCTCCAAAAGGAATACCTCAAAGAATCTATAGAAAAAGAGTTCATTTGTTTTTAACGGCTTTTTTCCATCCCTTGTTGGAGAATAAGAGGCTGGGTGTTGGGATGGAGATATACAGAATTCCTCCTCACTCTCGAGAGTCAACGGCCTCTCATCCTCTCTCAGTCTTGTCCTCACCCCTTTCTCCCACTCTCCTCAAACTAATCTCGGCTGTGTCATTAGTTGGAGTTGCCATCTGGCCTCTACTGGCCACACTGGAGTGACACTTGAAACTGGGGGTGAAATCAGGAGGAATCCTCTTAAAGATGCAGCTGTGGTGCCCAGACCTCTTGGAGAGAAATGAAAAATGGTCTCCCTAACCCCTACCCCCACCCACAACTAAGGTCTGTGACCCTTCTCTCTCCGTCTCATTTTTCTCCGCTTTCCTAAACCTAATTTCTATGTCCTCTCCATCCTATAGCCTCCTCTTGGCTGATGATGCTCGGACCAACTCTAATACACCAACAACGTGGACTTCTGAGAAGTTTCCACCACTATTCCTGTGATACATTTTCTCTGGGGAGCATGAAATAGCTTCTCTGCCCCCCCCATGCCCCCCCTTGCCTTTACGCTTCCCTCCATCTCTCTCTCTCTCTCTCTTTCTCTCTGCTTTTTTATGGCTGACAGAGAGGCTACAGCAAAGATTGGTCCCTGTGATAGAGTAAATGATTGAAGGCGTGCAGATTCGCCCTTCAGGGATAATCCAGTGTGGGGCTGATAGTGGGCAGGTGTGATAAGGGCTGTGGGCCCCGCCTGTGATAAGACCTTCCATTAGACAGCGCAGAGCCGACCAGACAGCAGAGTGTGGTCAGCCTCTATCTTTCTTTTCTCAGCCCTCCCAACACAACCCGCAGACCTGGTCCTAGCCTGATTCCCCTTGGTGTCCCATCTCTTCTGGACTCATGCCCTCAGATCATAATGCTTATCATACCTGTCGTCTCTGCCCGGTAGCTTGGGAACACACAGCCTGTGCATATGGACAACTGTCGCCAGGAATGTGAATATAACTCTCTTGGGTATCACACAGTATCTTTTGAAGAGTTTAATGCCAATTTGCCGGACCTTCTGACAGAATTTAAGTTGTGTTTTAACAATGAAATGTGTCACTGAAGAATCAGTGTGAGTTCTATAGCCACTACAGCTGTTGCTATTGGAGATATGTTTCAGGGCACAGCGGCAGTGCAGGATTAATCAAATATGTCTCTCCTCTTCAATGGAAAGAAGTATTTGTTAAAGATATTTACTCAGAGAATATTCTTCCTCATAAAAACCTCTGTATCCCCACCTGTCTGGGATGTGTATTCAGTTTTACAATGTGGACCAGCGAGCCAAGACAGCAACAGCATTTGATTAATGAACAGATAGCAATGTAGTAGTATCTGTTGTGTCTGGGGTTATTGAAAATAGCCCAAAATGCCCCAAATGATGTCTGCAAGGTGGGTAACAGGATCTAGCTGGCAGGCTCTCCTGGTGTGGTCATGAGTGTCTGCTCTCCCTGTTCCTTCACCGCAGAGAAGAGGACAGACAGAGGTCACCGGGCAGCAGGGGATGGAAGTTTCCAAACTGACTTTACTTTTCATTTTGACGCAGTCTCAGCCAAAGTAAAAGAGGGAGCAGTCTGCCCTTTACTGTCACTTATCTGCACATTAGGAATAACACTGCAGACAAAACACACACTGCCCATGTGTCTCCACAAATAGATGTGGCAAACAAATATTAATATGCTGGAAAAGCCATGGTCCACCTGTAATAAATCAAACATCATCAATGTAATTACTCACTCTGTACCCCAGTGAATAAAATGTGGGTCTGTTTTCAATTTGAATCATCATAAATAACCAAAGCAGTCTGACAACTTCAGTTCATGATAATGTCCTGTTTATGAGAACGGTTAATGCTGCCCTCTCCCCAAAGTCACCCAAGTCTGTGAGATGTCCAATTCATGTGGATGTGGGAGTCTCAGGGGTCCCTGCTTCCTGCCCGGATACTATCCAGCAGCGGCAAGGTTAACACTAACGTGTCTTGAGGTGAGAGAGACGGGGGAGGCAGAGAAGAGAGGAGGTGTGATGAGCTCTGCTTTGACAGGGAGGAAGATTAATCAACAAAGAAAGATCCAAATCAACAATCAGCCTAAAACTCTCCAGTCTCATAAATCTTTTATCTCAACTCCTGTGTCTGTCTGTGTATGAGTATGTGCACTGTGGGTCTGTTCTACATGTGCATGTGCACATGCGTTGTGTGTATATTTGAGTGTGATTCTGCATTCTTCTCCCTTTATCTATGCAAGAAAGACTGTTAAAAAAAACACAAAAATAGAGACAGTGTTATGGGAGGATGGGAGTTTAGTCCCCTGACTATGAATGCAAAGGTGCTGAATAAAGATTCTGAACCCATCTTAAATGTCTGTATTTATGTTTTCAATTTTAGAGTAGCAGTGAGTTGGGAAGGTGTGCATTTCCATATCCAGGTTATGTAAACCATTATTTCCCATGTGGCAGGGTAAATAGCCAGTGGGGTTTCTTGGGATGCTGTGAGCCCCATGAATCTTAATGCCTCTGTCTGGTCCCTGTGTCTCTGTTACAGGAGAATTAGCAAAGACTCAACGTGATGCTCATTCTCAGTCACCATGTTTGGGGCCCACTTTCAATATTTCCACTCAACAGCGTCCCATTTTTTAAATTCGAGCTTTTCCCTGACTGTGGTGCCTAATGACCTGTGCTCCCTTGTTGTGATAGGCAGCCAGATGTGCTGTCGGAGCTGCCAATGCAGCGGCGTGGTGTGTGACGCAAACACAAACGAGCTCACACACAGGGGTCATTGTCAGCTCATCAAAACAGTAACAATACACAAGTGTCTATGTTGTCAAATGCCCAATTCTTTCACACTTCTTCTCTTTCTCCCTCTCTTTCGTTTCCTCTCTCTTCCCCACGCTTCCCTGTGTCCCACCAGAATCTCCTCTGAAGTTGCACAGTATTGGGCCTTACATTCTGAACAGGGACCCTTAGATCCGTGATCAATAGCAGGCCTCAGATGTGCGATTGAGCAAGTGAGTAAGAGAAGGGGCCACACGCGTGTTACTGTGTGCCCTGTAGCGTCTCCCTTGGCTAACGATGGGCAGAGAGGCTGCAACGCAAAGAACTGCAAAAAACAACAGAGGAGCCCATTATGGTGCGAAGGCAAACATACTGCACTGCTTCATCAAGGATTAAAGCTCTGCAGAGACCAGAAAAGAAGAGGTACTCCGAGCACCAAGGCAGGAAGAAAGGGAGAAAGGAGGAAATGAAGGGGGAAAAAACAAGCTCAATGCCCGTGAGTGGGTGAGAAGGAAAAACGATGGGAAATGAGCAAGGAAAAAAACGTAAACAAGGCAAAAATGTAAAGAGCAAATTTGAGAAAGTGAAGGTGAGGACAGAAAGGAGGCAGACAAGGGAGGGAAGACAAAGGGGAAAGACGATGCAGGGTGCCAAGTCCTGTGTGAAGGACACTATGATGAGTCCCTTCTTCTAATGACTCCTACATCTGTTAAATTATTCTGCTTGGTCTGCTGGGGCAGAAGTTCCAACTGACCCCCCAGTGTGAGGGCTTGAGCCTTGCCAGACCTTGTGCCCTTTTTTCTGCATATAGATGGAGCTGCATCTCCTGGTGTCCAGCCACAGCTGCATCTCAGTCCCAGCCTCTGCTCTTACCAGGTAGCCCAGAATCGAGCCTCATGCAGTCTTTAAGCAGATGGCTGACTAATGAGAGCTGGCTGAGCAAGAGCTGCAAAAGATTCATGACCTGTGGAGATGGCTGCCTTCTCACTCTGCCTTTTCTATTTCTTTCTTTTCCCTTTTATTCCTCTTTATTATTTCTCTCTGGCTACCTCTCACTCCCTCTTGGTCTCCATTTTTTAATTTACAGTTTCAACAGCCATAAAAGCTCCTGAAAAATGCAGAACTTCTCTCTTGTTCTCAGTTTTCCTCCACTTTAGCTCTCTACTTTTCTCTCTGTTTAACAGGGGGCAACTGGTAAAAGCCCATGGGCCCTAAAATTGTGAGGTGTGAATCGAGGTTCTACATGTGAAGAGACAGAAGCAGGAAGTCACCGCAGGACAAATTGTTGCCCACATAGAAGTCAACGGTGCAGAGAGGAGAGAATGAGAGAGATTCTGTCCTCCTGACTTGAGCAGCCTCTTCTCTCCAGGGAGGGGGGAGAGAAATGTCGGCTAAGATGTTGAGAGTTCATCTCTCCTGCCACCTGTACAGTAATTGTCCTCTATTCTGTGAGTCACTTGGATTACACCAAGCATGGGCATGCAAATGAGGAGCTGAAAATTGGCTGCCTGAAAGTCAAGAGCAGGAAACATCAAAGTTTGGCAAGTATGTGTTACAATTTCCATAATAAAAGCCACAGCAGAAATTGAACCAAAATGAGCCTTTTCTTGGTTAAAAAAAAAAAAAAAAAAAGGTGAAGTTTGACAGTTAACTATGGAAAACATTTCACTAAAACCTTTGTGTGTATTTACCTGGTAGTGCATGAGAGTGTTGAGTCTCTTCCAGTCATTCTCTATCTTGGTGGTGATGTCTTCATCCTGCAACACCACACGAGCCATTCGCCCCTGGCGCCACTCTGAGGACACAAACACACACGCACTATTAAACATAACTTTCTCTATAATTTGTACATCATAGTGAACCACAAAGATCGGCATTTATCTTGGTCTGAGTGGAGAGGACAACCATGTGTACAAGACAGGACATGTTCTCAAACAAAGGTAGAGAAAGCATAATCATTTGGTGTGTGCTTTATGCAGTGCCTTCACAACCAGTTACCTTGCAGGGCAATCATGAACTGTGCTAAGATAAGCATGACTCCCTACACGGCTCCCAAAGAGAGCTCTCTGCACACATTATCCAAATGAGTAGATACCAACAGGTGACTTTCTTGTACGACTCTTGGCATGTGTACTCCTCTCACAGACTTGGATTGACATGCATCTTAATTAAACATTACACACGAAAAATTTCATGATATATAGAGGCAGGCTGCGCACTTTAATTGGTACTTGTGTCGTAGAGATGGCGTGCCATTAGCATACGCAGCAGTCGACCCGTCAGGGTCAGAAAGAAGAGAAGAGGAGAGCAGACAAGACAGGATGAAAAGCGATCTATGAGAAAATCACCTCCTTTCAAAAGGAAAAAAATAGGAAGCAGGGGGAAACAGGTGGAAGCTGTAAGCAGTGCTGGTGGAGGGCAGCGGCTGACGGCTTGTTGTGGGGTAATGAAATGATAATAAGGGTACTGATGGGGAAGTGGACAGCCATTGTGGCTCTCATGCTGGGAGTGATCATTGATTTTCTACTCTGTTGACTGGGTTTTATTACTTTGTGCCTTTGCCAGGTAACCACATGATATCCCTGCTTGGCACAACATCCTCCAAAAACTGTCTAACCTACTGCAGAAAGAAGCAAAAAATAAAAGACACAAATGCAGTCACACCTGGACACATACAGACAAGTACAGACTCTCACACACATGCACACACTCAATTATTTTCAAGGCACCAGGGAAAGTGTGAGAAATGGACAGAAGTGAACAAGAGAGAGGACAATGGATGGACAGAGTGATGGATGATGTGCTGATTTGCAGTAAGCAGACGGGGGTTTTGTTCTCTCCACCCATGTGAAGTGAGAGAAAATGAGAGGGACAGGGCAATGGGAGGCAAGGTACGGACAGGCGAGGATGGAAGTGGCAGACTGCGTGGGAGTGGAGCCCGGCATGAGGCTGGCGAGCCCGTCTGTCAGCTCTTACCTGGGTCAGCCAGCCAGCCACGTCACAGACGCAAAAGCACTCGCAAACACACACACAAAGACACGCACACTTCTCTGTCTCAATCTACTGTGTCTTACTGGCGCGGCCATGCAGCGAAAGCAGCCAGACGGAGGGATGCACCACACACTGTCAGTCAGTTTGATAGAAGGCCTGGCAGCAGCACAGTGCCTGGCTGGGCTGCTGGAACACAGCTTTTATCACACTAATGCACTGATAATCTGTACACATGGCTAGGTTCTTTCTCTCTGATACATTAATCAGTGGGTATGAAGGACTTTACACCTGCCAACTGCATCTGTGAGTGTCTGGATTGTGTGTGTGTGTGTGTGTTTGTGTCGTACCGAGGTCCATGTCGACAGCACGTGGCCGCTGAGAGTAGGGCATGTTCTTGTAAACAGCATCTAGTATCTTCTCCTTTACTTGGGTGATGGTGTCACAGTTCAACACCTTTACTGGAATCTCTGGACTGTTTTCATTGTCTGGGTTCACACAGTTCAGGATCTGGATTGTACAGGTGGGAAGAACAGGAGAGAACAAGAGAGAACAATCACAGAGGGAAACAAGGGAGCAGAGGAAGAGGCTGGAGGTGTCCTGTTACTGCCTGACTTGAGTACAGCTTGAGGCTTCGCCCTCATTAGAGTCTCCTTGGAGCATGGCAGGAGCTTTAAGAAACCATTTCCGCTTTCGCTGGCATCCCAAAATCTAATTTCACACCTTCGGTGGGACACCAATTTCCAGCTCTGCCGGGGTATTAGCACGTAATGAGCCAAATTCCCAGTCAGAGCAATCAGAGTATTGTCATGTCACATGCTGGCTGTGTGAGTGTTTTTTTCTCTGTGTGCATGTGTGTGTGTGTGTGTATGTGTGAGGGTGTGCGTGGGTGTGTATGTGTAGAGGGGGGTCTGTTTGGTGTGTTCCAATCTCCACAGCCTCCTACCCTGATGTTGGACCAACACTGGAGCCTGTGGGATCATTAGTTCATTTTCTTCCCACACAGGAAGGAAGAAACCCAGCACAGCAGACGCAACTACGTCATCTTAAAAATGGTTTATGGTGAAAAAGTAACAACAAAAAAGTAAAATTAGGAAACATGTTGTGGAGGAGACATGTTGCAGTTTTCACTGGTCCACTACTATAACAATAAATATGAGTGTGGGCTTCCATGTCTGTGTGTGTATCTCAGCTTGGCTTCTTTTTAAGTAAAAGCAAGAATTTTTTGAGTCCACAGATCCCTCTACTGTACAGTATGTGTGTCATGGGTTTTCCTGTGTGTTTGTTTATATCTGTGAGGCAAACTTCTTGTGTGCCTCATGGAGTGTGACGTACCAGGGTTTTGTACTCAATCTGCTGGCGGATGAGCTTGTCTTCACTCAGGGAGTAGCGGGCCTCTCCAGTGATGGCATCGATGGGCCCCTTTTCCATCTGCTGCTTGATGGCGCAGTACAGCATGAACAGAGGCTCCCCAGCACACTCCTGTGAACACACACAGACATACAAACCAACAGAATCACACATAAGAGAACATCACAGCATAAACACAAAAATTCACGAGACAGAAAACACCTACAAGTCCACAAACAGTACATATCTGATAATGTGCAATAACACTTTTAATTTAGAAACCAAATTAATATGACACACAAAATATGTTTATATTAGTACCTGTAAAAGCATACACACACAAACACAAACTACACGTGTTGCTTGGTGCACTAACCTTAAGGAATTTGTGAAGAAGGAAGGCGAACCAGTTTGTAAGCATCTTCTCTGCAACTGACTCTGTTCTGAAATCACATCAAGAAAAAACAGCAAAAACATATTTCACTCTATTCTTTCTCTTGATATTCCAAAACTTTTAGATAATAGATGTGCTCCATAATTCATGAGGTTATGAACAAGACTTGAGGGAGGTTATCTTGGCATCCTGGGTGGGTGCATCTTGCAGCTGGTTTCGCTTGGGTACTGCCTGCAACTCTGTGGTCACAGTGAGTGAGCAGGGCAGAGGAGAGAAAGAGGGCATCTGTGTGTGTGCATCGTTTGTGTGCGTGCACATGTTAAAATGAGTGTGTGATTGAGTATGCATGGATGTGAGTGTTGGCAAATGTGTGTGTGTGTGTGTGTGTGTGTGTGTGCATATTCACGTGTGGCTGAACACAGCGGGACATCAGCAGCTGTGACAAGCCTCAGCTGTTGAGAGAGACGAGTGCTGTCACAGCCAGGTAATGCCTGATCACAGCCAAAATGATCTCCTCTCCTCTCATTTCCTCTCTTCCTCCTCCCTTACCTTCTCTCCCTTCTCAGTCAATCACATATGGAGGTACAGCTTGCTCCTGGGCTTGACTGGGCATGAAAACACAAGTGTGCAATGACCTCTCCACTATTTCTACCACAGAGCACACAGGAGGACCGTGTATACCCCCTTTTATGATTCCTGCTCATATCTTTCTCCGAATGGCACACAAACATCCCCCATCTGCCTCATTAGTACCATCATGGAACACTAGAGAAACAGAAGTTAGGCTTAAAAAAAGACAGAATACCAAGCAGCCAGGTGGGAATGATTAAAGGGTATGAAGCATAGATGAAAGGGTTAGCTCTGTGCAGCTCATGTGGACAAACACCTGAAGTGAATAGCAACAACAAGCTCCCTAATCCTGAAAAAAACGGTTCTGCCCTGCTCTTTCACCTTCTCTGTTTGACCGTTGCACAAGCCTGCATGAAGACAGAATTCAAAATGCTGCTTGAAAAGGCACCAATACCAAGCTGCTCTGGATTGGAAAAGGGTTTTTTAAGCAGCCAGCTTTTGGTCCACACCATTATCATCGCTGTTACTCCCGCTAGCTCTAACATAGCTGCTACACTCACTAATCACAAGTTAACATGCCATGGTAAAGTGCCCCATAGACTACTCTGCTGTTTGCAAGAGTGTGACAGCTTGTGATTGTCACCTGGCCGCAAATGATCACTCCTCATCAGCTTGAACATGAGCGTTGCCAATTTAAATAGCAATGCATTGAAAAAAATGACCCTCTTAATGTAGCAGGAAATTACTGTGATTACTCTGGTGGATATGATGGAGGGGCCTTACAGCGCACTGTGCTGAACTAGGGATTAGCAGGAATTGAAGCAGCCAGGTATTAAAGACAAGCTGGAAGGCTTCCGTCTCCTCAGAGCTAAATAGTGCTGGGGATGATTATACCTATTCAGGTTCTGAATGGACCTAAAGGGAGATTATGACTATTATGGAGATAATTGCGTTAAGTCGTGTTTGAGGGCTTTAAGCAAGAGTCTGGGACCGAGGCAGAAGTCCCTGAAGAATTGTCTGAGCGAGGGGAGGTTACAACAGTGAAACTTTTAGTCACTGAGACTAGAAAAAGTGTCAGTCACTCTTTATGTCTCATTAAACTGAGATATATAAGAGTAAGAGACTTCTCTTCTTTCCTCTTTTACAAGCAAATACAGAACTTCCGTTCAGCTGCAGGACAGTGGAGCAGAGGCTATATTTTGTTTTGAATGAATTGTGGCTGAGTTGTGATGTTGTCTCCCACGCCTGGAGGCAATTCCTCTGTGGACAAGACTGCTGGCCAGTCTACTGGCAGCTCGTTGAGAGGATGGAGAGCTGGGTTACAGCCTATTTCAAGTGTGATGTGCCAGCAGGAGGGGGTGAATGTAGATTAGTTCACCCAGTTTCAGCTACAGGATGAGAGAACAAATATTGCTGAAAAGCTGAAAGCCAAGGCGGCGCACGCTCCTGAGTGCGTGTGTGACTGCATCCACAACGGTGGCACACATAAACAAGCTCTATGCTTCTCTTCTCTTTGTCATTCCTACATATTCAAACACAAAGGTGAGGGTATACATACATAAAAAAAGGAAGATAAATGCACAGTATTCACATGTTCAACCTTCAAATGATGCACAACAAAAAGTCGCCATTCATAAACATAATAAGGAGCCAACACGAGGGCCTGAGGCTGTGTTTTCACGCTGAACAAACCTAAATATATTGTGGATTTTTTTGGACAATACCCCAAATCCCTCTGTAATTGCCCCCACCCCACCCGGTTACCATGTGCCCCTCCCAGCTTGCATGAGACTTGTGTGTGTTAGAAGTTAATGGAACCTATTAAGCATTTTAATAAGCTCAGCAAGTCCCGAAGAAGGAAGTCAAATAAAGCCTTTTGTGCAGGGGCTGTGCTGACTCCCCCTTAATGTCTCTCCTTTTGAATGTCGGGGGGAGACGTACTTTGTTCTCCTCCTTCTCCTTTCCTTCTTGTCCTTCTCCTCATCTGCCTCCACTTCCTTCTTTCTATTAATTGAGTTTCATTAATGAACATCAGCATTTCATTATCCCACATGGTGTTTAAGAGGGGCCTCGCATCCCCCCCATTTCTAGACTCCTAATGGCAGATAGGGTGGAGGGGAGGCTATATTAACAGGCAGTGGAATGTCTTTCAATGAAACTAATGCCAAACACAATACTCGCTCTCTTAATAACGCTGTACTCCTTTGCTCTGCATGGGCGGAAATCTCATTACAAAAACGCTGAGGAGAAAAATAATACAAGACTGAAAAGTCTCAAGGTGATAGAAGCAATGTTCTGTGATTCCATTAAAAGAACATTATAAAGAGAAGGAAGAGGAAGAAAATGGGTGAAGAGAGTGGCTGTGGCAAAACATAAGAAGACGATGGACGACGAGTAGAGAATAGGGTGTGATGTCAAAAAGATGTGGCCAGCTATTCCAGGATGTTCTTCTGGTGGTCATCAAACACCATAAGAGCTGCAGTAATAATGGACCAACAGAGAAGGAGGACAAATGCAGCAAAGTGACAACAGACATGAAGAGAGAGGGAGGACTGAGATGAGAACCGGAGAGGTAGAGCACAGAGGGGATGTGAGTGCAAGAACGTATTTCGCTAATGGTGGAAAATACAATCCAAACACCATGATGTGCAGCATCAGTTCCACTTAGCGCACTGGAGAGTGAGGAAATCAAACACATTGTCAAGGCTTACAGATTGCATTCAGAAAGCTTTTAGGAGAATGTAAGTGTCTGCGAGCTAAAATCATTCCCTATCAAGACAAAGAAACAGAAGGCATCTCAAATCTTTAAATACCAAGGAGACCTGAGGTTTTTTTTCAACAACACGCCTCAGAAGAACATGAGTGCACCCTTCAAACGTGATTCCAGATGTTTAACTGACTGGGGATATTATATCTCTGCTGCATTAAGGCAAAATACCGTACATGCTATGATTTGTTTTCACCAGACTGGTATGATGGATGGTGTAATGGGATCTAGCACTTAGCTGAGGATAATAGGAGCAACTACAGCACAACATATACAAACTGCCCTCTGGCATTCAAACACAACCAGTCCACCATTATACTCAGCTAATAACATGAGCCACTGCCTGCTGCATGTGCTGTATTCTCACTAACCATTTTGCGGTTAACTAGTTCCTCAAATAAATGACAATGATTTGTTTTCCATTCTGTTTAATCTGCCATGGGGCTTTTCACATGCATTCATTTTCATGGTATGATATACCACTTCAGCCCATTCAGCTTCTTTCAGGAAAGGAACAGAAATTCAAATGAATGGAAATGTCATAGTGCATCCCTGTTGCATATTTATGAACTACTGTAAGCATATTAGGTGCTACGAGTCAAATCTACTGTCAGCAAATGTACCCATCAGATCTTGGCATACACTTAACACGAATGAAGAGGAGGAATGTCGTTTTAACAGCCATTTTATTGAGTCTACCTTTGGCCCTGCAAACTAGGCGAGAGCGCCTCATTCCTCACTGCTTGTTATCAAAAATCTGAAATTACTGTAGCCATATCTGTATTTAGGACTATATAAAGCTAAGAGTTTAGTGACAGTAGACTGATATAAGTTAATCTAATATTATCGCTCCCAATAAAGTATAGATAGTACATCAGCAATTAACCACTCAAATATGAAAAAAAATACTATCAGGAGATAATCTGCCGTGTGAGAGACAGAGTAGGTGTGAGAGGAATACAGAAATAAAGGTATGTTGGAGGCATACAGAGACGGTGCGAGTCAGGCAGAGACAGTTTTAAAATGTTAATCAGAACGAGCTTGCATGCAGCCTCTTTAATGTGCTGCCCATGTAACTTGAACATTTCTCAGTGGAAAGCATTCAGAACCTCCAATTAATTTGCTGAATTAATATGTTTATTAGTTGTCTGACTCCATCGTGGAATCCCACACCTCCACGACTCTTTCAAATTCTCGGCCTTTCCCTTCATTTTCCCACTCATCTTCCCTCCTGTCCTCCCCTTTCCTTCTGTGCTGCGGTTAGTGATGGCATGGTGCTCCATCTTCTCAGGGGAGCTCACCACAGGAACGGGGCTCAATAATTTAGGTGCCTTGCTTTACTGGAACAGCCACATTGTACTGCTGCTGTGTTGTAGCCACGTATTTGCCACGGGCACATACTGTATCTACACTCTCTTGTACACACTTGCACTGTATAGCACACACACTCCAACGACTACAAACAGTGAGGTAGCTTGTAGAGTTTTCATGGTAAACAAAGACAGTTGAGTTCTTAAGTCTGGTGTCAGAACCTGTTAAAGTACCTGTCAATCAACTTGAGAATGACAACAGGTTCTAATCCTGTTTTTAATTGTGTCTTCAAAGCATAAGTCTATTAATATTGCATACATTCCCTCTCATAAAGTCCCATCAAAAGACCAAAACCAATAATTAATTAGTATCCAACTAACAAGCATTGCTTGTGTAGCCAAAGCTTGATACAGCTTATTCCTCTGTGCCACAGACCCCCATCATTGACTGAAAATGATTAAAATCCACACAAATAAGCCACACTTTTGCACTGTGTGACATGTTCCTTTATCATGATGAAAATGGGCGAAGTAATTTTCCCCCATATACACTGCCCTGCTGCTGTAAATACTCAGAAGAGCACAGGATCTGTGGCTAAAAACAGTCCCTAACAAACAGGCATTTATTCCTGTTTGAAAAATGATTTCTAAAAACTACATTACCCATGTGCTTTAAGGAATTATATAGTTTCATTTTTTAAAGGAAAGTTTGTTTGTGACCTGTTTTTAAACATTTATGTTTTCAGTGAGGGCCACAGACAGGCTGAGGAAATTCGGAGGAGTACAAAGAATGCTTTCTTGGTTTTGGTCTTTTCATAGTTTTGTTGACAGTAACAGACATGTGGCCAGCCCTATCCTTTACTAAACACCCATTTGGTTCCATTGCATACCTTAAACTTTGATTACTATTGCAGGTCACTGGGGGAACATGAGGATAACATGCTAAAACACAGTGACAGATGGAACTATTTCTGTATGTTTATGCATAATGCTTGTGTGATTATGGTTTTCTCTTAAAAGGTGGAGCATGCTAACTTGTGGACATATTCCTCTCTGGAGAAAAGAATTCAATGACAGCTGAATGGTGAGAGAAGCAAAGCTCTTTGCTCTGACTCAAACGTGTCTCAGGATGTACTTCCAACCCACTGTAAAATAAATGAGTACAGGAAGTGGACTGGGCGACCTGGGGATTCTTCCTCTGCGTTGGCCCTCTCCTATAGTCATGTAAACTTTGCCCAGGGACTGTAAGGCTCACTAAAATTTCTTCAGAACAACAGAGTGACCCCTACTTCTGCTCATTTTCAGTGTAGCCAACACAGCTTTATTCATTGCTTCAGCTCATTAGTATACCATATTCTAACACACACACAACATGGACACAAACACCCAGACAGATACTTTTGGACACTATAAAAAAAAAAAGCACAAGGATCTGCTTACAATGCTGCTAATTCATTAATACCAGAAAACAGAGGGGGGTCTTAGCCAACATAATAGCACACATTTCACTATCCTATTATATGAGATAATAGACTGAGGAGAGCCAATAGAAAAGACAACTGAACAGGAAAATGGCAACAAAGCACAGCCCAGCAGCCTCACTCTGCGCCCTGCACAAACACAATTACCGCTTAGAGACGTGCTCAATTTGACTATCATCACAGACGCGCGTGTGCGTGTATGAGTTTGTGCATGTGTGTGAGTCAGCTGGCTGGCTTCACTGTCGGCTTTTCTCTAAATAGGCGATGAGGAAGACAACAACGGCAAAGAGCCATGTCAAATTGATAATCCCTTAAATTCTTCAGAAAAACGAGGAGTGAAATATAAAAACTATTGGACATTTAGCCCTCCAGACTGCAACGGCAGGACCCAAGGATTACATACCACTGTGTTTCTAATAAGAGAGGATAATGAAAACTTAGAGGTGACGTCGGGCCCTGCTGTCATACGAAATAACTGCTTAATCAGGGGTCCATTTGACGCTGTGTAGCTTTAGTCTACTTGCTCTGTTTGCTTCTTTGCGCTGTCTTTCTGTCTGGCAGTTATTTACCCTATTAATGTGGGTTTTTCAAATACAGACACTAAGGGAACATTAACATCAGAATGAAGGTATTGTTTGAAAGTGTGGCAGCTAACTGCTCTCACTGTCTCTGCTTATTAAAAATTGTGCATAGAGCAGTCAGGTTTTCAGAAAGCCAGTTCACAGTGACTGTACTTTGTACATTCTGTACCTATCGAGCTGAGAATTGTTTATCGGTCCTTTAAACTGTTTCTATACATATAGAGCCACCAAAGCAGCTGAGGACACTTGGGCAAGGACTAAGCAGGTGTTTAAAGTTTTAGCACATCATCCCAACTCCCCCGGAAAACAATGTACACTGGAGACATAAAGAGGGAAAAAAAAAAAGTTAAGCTGAACCACCTCTGAATGTTTTATAAAGTGCCTGAGCCTGGAGGATAAGTGAGACTGACACGGGCACTGAGAGAGAGCAGGGCAGAGAAGCAGAGTGCAAGAGAGAATGTGGAATTATACAGAGAATCCAGACGTTTCTCCTGACATGAAGAGTGCATGGCGTTTATCTCATCATACTGTAGATGTTACTGTAGCATACAGCTCTAAATCAATCCTCATCCATCTGTCCACATGTGCCAACATCCTCCTACAGTCCTGCACATATTTACATGTTTTTAAATGAGCTATCTCCATAACTATCCTCTCCACACAGGAACACATATAAATGGATATATAGTGATGTAGTATGCGCTCATTCTTTTTGTTTTATGTTTTGTAAAGCACACAGTATTACTGTGGATTAAGGTATCCACAGTAAGCGTGTATAATATTAAAGAGGATTTTATTTTATTACTTCATGTTAATTTTTTTTAATAATTTAAAAATCAAACATTTTTTACGTAATCAAATTTTTTAATAAGCTTTTCTTTGTTGAAAGCTTTTGGGGAACAATATTCAGTTGAAATATGATTCATACAGTTTAATGAATAGATTGGATAAATCACTTTTAAATGTGGCTGACCTAAGCCCTCATATTGCTCCGGGTCATTCTCGGCATGTCTTAACGTGTGCTGTGTTACCTGCGCAGCAGCAGTTTGGGGTGGTTTTTGCTTTCCAGGTTGCGGTCGATGAGGTCTGACAGCAGGTGTTTGAGGACGTCGGTGGCGTACTCCAGTCGCCCCTGCAGGGCCGTCATGATAAGTGAGGCCACGTTGCCGCGGTCCCTCATGGAAAAAGAACGCTGCATTTCCAGCGTTCGGATGAAGGTGAGCAGGAACACTTTGTTGTTGATGAGCTGGCCAAACAGCTTCAAGGCCTTCTCCACATTCTGCTGGCCATTACCTGACACCTGGACAGAACAGGGAAGGAGTAACTTGCATGTTATTGCTGAAAAAGTTTGTAGCATTAATTTGAATAATAAATGTCCAGTAGTCATTTGAATAGTAATGAGCTGGGTTGTGTTTTGAATTGGATTGTTGCTCTTCAACTTCCACCATGACCTTGTCTCACACAAAGTAAAGATTTTTCCAAAGGCACCAAAACCCCCACTCATGTTTCAGGCAGACAGAAGTTTCCACTCATGGTGAGTAACTGAGAAGATCTTAATCAATTATTGACCCAGGTCTGTTAAAAACCGTTGTGCTCTGGGTTAGCTGCCTTTTCACTTTCAAGTCAAATGTCAAATGACTTGCCAGTGTAAGACAATCGCAAAGTGACAAAACTCAGTTTCTTTGTTTCTGTTTGGCTACACGTCACTGTTTTTCTAAAGGACAGAGAGTGTGATCCATTATACCGAGTGTAGGCAAATTAGTTAAACTGGCCTATATGAATAGAACTGACTTGACCTAATTTGGGTCTTTTTGACAAAAAAAACCTGTCACACACAAAATGTCTTACTCATTCAATTTACTGTAGAAGTGAAGAGACTTTGCCTTGACTTCTAACATACAGTGCTAGTCTGACCTGAACCACCACCCCTCAACTTAACCACAATAAAGCAATCTCATCCTGCCTCACAGACAAATACAAATAGAAAGGTGGAATTCTATCATGAAGAATATCTTTATCCCCGATAGTGGAAACCACTCTGTGTGTTCCACATAAAATAAACTCATTTCCCAGCAGTATTCTGGCCCCATGAAGAGGAGCGAAAAGTGTTAACCAGTCAGTTTTTCCCCCAATGGATGGACCCACAATCCTGCCTGAGGACTGGGAATTACTCAGTTCATTACTCCTCATACTGCAGCCACTGGTGGATGAAATAGCCATGTGCTGGGACCCCGTTTTCCATGAGAGAGCTTGCATGGGAGGTGTATATGTGTGTGTGAGTGTATGATGCCCAGCATGATCAGCTATATGTGTGTATGTGTGTAAGACCTGAGGGTAGGAAGGACAAGTGGCACACTGGTATCCTTTCCCCCTCAAGCACTTTGCTGCTTATGGAGGTTCCCCTGCAGGGGGAGTTGTCAGGGCGAACACACTCTAACACTCTCTCTTTTTACCTCAGTTTGACTTTCTCTTGCCCTTTCGTAATGTATTTACTGCTTATGTGTTTCAGTCATCTTCTTTCTCTGCTTCTCTCTTTCTTGCTCTCTGTCTGTCACTACCTCCAGTTCTCTGAGCACAGGGTGGTCTTCTATGCCAGGGAACAGGACCCTCATGGCATACGTCCTGTAGTCCAGGTGTGGGATACCAGCTCTGTCCAGGTCACTGGTCAGCTCATTGATGTCTGTCTGTAGCTCGGCAAAGGCTGGGAGAAAAGGAAAACAAAAAATGAGAGACCCGTTTAAGGGAATACTTGAGACATGCAGCTTATAAATACAACTGTTCTTTGATCCCCTGGGACCAAATAAGTGAATCCTTCTTTTCTTCATGGTGTTTACTACCACTATGAGGAAACTGACAGCTAAAGCCCAAGATAGTCTTCATGTCAGAAAAACTCAATGTTTCACATCTCTCCCTAAAAAAACACATCTCATTCTCATTCACAACACACACACACATACACCGCCCCTTCTCACCCATTTTTAACCTACCAGCCAGTAAATTGGCTGTAGCTAAGGGCCCGAAGAGTGTGTGTCATCTCAGTGTGAGGCTGCAGGTGAGCACTAGTTAATTGGCTCCATCCTGACTGACTCCTGTTCAGGCTCATGGCTCAGTTGCTCTGCTTTGCCGCCCTTGGGGAGGCTCCCTGTCTGTAGCCTATCACAGGAGCAGCAGCAGTCCCCTAACACCCTTCTCAAAACTCCACCATCTCCAACCGGTCTTAGCCCTCACCTACTGGCCCCTAGCCCCCTGTGACTGCTGGGTTTACACACCGACACATGGGCTTACAGACACACAAGGGGTGTATGTACTCAGAAGGAGGGACCCAGGTACCATCTAAATCCACCCTGCAGGGCAGTACATTCCTGGCCACTGCTAATGGTTAAAACATTAATCTTCTCCTTTCCCAAGGCTGCCTGTGTATGACTGATTCCTGCTGTTTGCCTGCTCTGTCTATCTGCCTGCCTGTCTCTCCACCACTCTGGAAGTTTGCTGCAATAGGGTTTTTTTTCATGGCATAATAACACTAGAAGAGCCACTCAGGGGTAGTTGGAGGGGATAAGTAATAAGGTCCTCTCTGGCTGATGAAATCCCCTGAACGCTGTCAAACATAAACTTCACTATTTCTGTCTCAGTGATTGGCTATAATGACCCCGATGATGACATCAGGGGCCAATCAGCAGTGTTTATTTGGAAGCATTCACACAGAGCCGAATGTTGCAACGCTGAGTCTTGCTGAACTGCTGTTTGGAGTGATAGCTGGAGGTCAGCCTGAGGTTATCTGTGGCCCTCCCACTGGGTAGAAGTCAAAAGGTTAAATGGACTACTGTGCCCTCTTTTAACCCTGAGCCACAAGGGAGGAGTGCGTTTCAAAGTTGCTGTGTGTTAGATACGGTTGCAGTGACAACATGGGATAAAACACTTTAATGGCATTCATTGGTCACTTCTGTGGGACTAAAACACAGTTGCACACAAACACACTTACACAGGTACCAAAACACACATGTCATAAAAATATAAACGTGTAATTACCTCCAGTTAAAACATGAATAAAATGGGCTAAAAATAATGTGTCTCTCACTGGGAGGAGGCTGGGTTCACTCTAATGAGAAACTCTGTATTCATGTGTCAGCTTTCATGCGAGTCTGTACACAGCATGCAAACTAGAACGCACTAAGAACTGCGAGGATTCACTACGTGACCAGACAGGTCACATGCAAGGCTAACTGGCTGAATGTGTGAGTTGTGGTACATAACCAGGATGACTCACTGACCTAGATTTGGAGAAATTTTCACTGCATTATTTAACACACACAGACAACCAGTAATTTACTTACTGTTATATATGCACAAATACACATTTGTGCCTTTTATGAAATTACAGCCTGCATAAGTGAAATGTGTTCACCAGCCCTATTCAACTACACCTGTGATAGAGCAGCCTCTAAAATTACTGGCTGTAAATGAATATTCCATGCAAAGCAGTCCCATAATCATCCTCACCCTACAGTCTGAAATCTAACAGTAGGCTGCTACACACTCCCCCTCACACTTGGTCTTGGTCACTTGGTTGACTTTACTATTCTAACACTAACCTTCTTTGCACTCTAGGGCAACCCGTGACTCCAGGTTGTCCATTTGCATCTGCAAGCGCTTAAGGGTGAGGTCATTTTCACGTGACTTCCGCTTGTAGGCGATGAGGACGAGGATGACAATGATGAGGAGGAGGCCTCCACCGGCGGCGATACTAACAATGGCTGGAAGGGTCAGCAGGCTGTCTGACATGATGTGGACCGCGCCAGGAGAAACGTGGAGACCACCTACTTGAACCTGTGGAAAGACACAAACACACATAATCACAATTGATCTTTTGACCCCTTCTCTACCGTGTAGAGAGAAAATCATTACAACTAAAACACAAAGGTGAGAAGCATAATTTACTCATTGTTCAACAAATACGATCGGTATACAGCAATGCATAAGCCAAGTCTTAGAAATCCTGCCCAAACATAGGTAAATATTGTCTGCTGAAATTGATACCGAGTGCAAACACATGCGGCCACCTACACACTGACGTTGAGAGGGAAATAGTCCTGGGCTTGCACTCAATAAGCGAACGGGCAACTAAAAATAATTGCAGTGGATTCTGGCAGAACATTTGACAGCAATAGTACACTCACACTGTTCTCCCTTTCACCCCTTTCCTTCAGCTGAATGAACAATGATAAGAGCACGACTAATGGAGTTTAGAGGCCAACTATTATGAAGAAGAAATCACAAATACATAGATAGACGGAAACAGGGTAAGAGAGATTTTTAGGAAGACAGACACTAACAAATGCACAAAGACATACATGCACACACACATACTGACCATGACTTTGTATTGTCCAGTGAGATTGGGTGGCTCACACAGCAGCTGGCTTTCAGACACAGTTACAGAGCAGGGAGTCTCACCAATCAGTACCGTGTAGTTAAGCTTCACCCCTCCTGATGCTGGGGGAACCAGGTTTCTGCCCTGTGGCCATGTGGAGATGGACAGAGGGGTGAAATCAGAAGAAAAACCCAGACACACAAACACATGGCTCAGTGGAAATCAGACAGTTACCACAGAGTAAGCATGTCACCTAAATACACTGTAAATTAGATCCCTAGGTTTGGGCACAGCTGGGGCCAAATATGATCCCATGCTGATATCAAACAAGGTGATATATTTCACAATGGCACTAAGTGGGAACAGCTGGCAACCAGGACGAATGATTAGATTATGATCCTCAACGAATTCTCAGTCTTCAGGTTACACAGCTTCTTAATACATAACGAAAGAAAATAAAACAAAAATTATAAATATATATGTTTAGCTGATGTTGACATCCAGACTAACAATGATTGCGAAACAAATGGAGTCAGTGTCTTTCCAAAGGACACTGTGAGAAGTCTGTTGTGGGGGTTGAACTAATAACTGTTCTGAGGATTTAAATACATACTAATAATATTTCCTATACCTTGAGGATGATGGGCGATCCTGGTTTTTGCTCTAAGACTCCAGTGGTGCTAAGGGGCTCAAAGTAAGGGTTCGGGTAGTAGAGGAGGTTGGTGTTGTTGTAGACCAGCAGTGCCTGGACGTTGTTGAAGATGAACCCAAACTCGTCTGCGTGCTTTACCGTGTCCAAACCTGGATGGTATTCAGCCATGAGGGAGGGGGCGAAGCAGCTCATACTGGTGGTGTTCAATACTTTACACACCTAAGGAGAATGAACAAACAAGAGGGAAATGTTTGAGAAAATCCACTTTTTGAGACGCTATTGGGGATGTGTTGCACTCAAACAGTCTACACATCATGCTGTGATAACCTGAGCACCCTGAAATGAAACATGAAATGCAATTCAGTCATCCAGGATAAACTTAGACAGTTCAGCACAGCTAAGATGTTTGGTTTTCTTTTCTCTGGCTCCAAAATAAAACACCAACAAGTTTCAAGCTGATCCATTGTAAAGCCCTCTGTTTGTTATAACCTAAAGTGTGATCTTAACTGAAACACATCGGTATCAACATGAATCCCGCAGGGAGCTCCCTCGCTAATAATTGGCATATAAAATCCTCATTCTTTTCGGGGAAAAGGATTTACTGTCTGTCATTAAATCCATCTTTATTGGAGAGGAAGCCTCCATAAAATCAAAAATAAATTGCTGCTCCTGCTTTGCTGAAAAACACTGGAGGACACAAAGGATGGAGGCATTGCACCTCTGTTTCCTCAGGTAGAGGTTGAGCTATGGCTCTTTTATTACTTCTCTCCAGTTTGCCCAGATGAGAGACCTGCCTTCCATCCATCCTCCCTAGCTCAGCTCTAGAGGGAAGGGGAGAGAGGATTGATTGCTGCACCGGACTCTGCTCAGAGAGGTTTTTATCTCCTTTCACTCCCTCCCAGCTCCCTCTCTGGGGAAGAAACTTAATTAGAGGTAAATATCATCAAAGCTGCTGAACGCTAGCGACTACCACACCCCCTACCTGTTGTCTGCTGCTCTGGAGTAAGCCAGGGAGATCGATGTAAAATCATTCTGTGTAGGCTACGCCAATTGTATTTTGCCAGCATGGTGCATGGCAAATTGCGTGAGTGTGACTGCAGAGGTGGAAGGAGGGCGCTGATCTCCTTTCTTACTTTGCTCTTGGATATAGATTATAAAGTGTTTCTGTGTTTTCATCATGTAGAGCATTGAATCTAAATGTGAAAATAAATTCAGATTCAAGAACATGAGTATACTGTGTATAATGTGTGCATGATTATAGGCTGCAACTGATGATTATTTTAATTATCAATCATTGTTATTATTTTCCTTTGGCCTGTGAAATGTCAGAAAACACCATTTCCTGAAGCCAAAGGGGACGCCTGGCAAATGTCTTGTTTTGTCTGACCAACAGTCGAAAAGCCAAATATATTCAGTTTACAATGAATTAAAACAGAGAAGCATTCTCATATGCTTCTCTGTATCAAACACAAGAGTGTTTGATACTTTTGCATGAGAAATGCAAAGTATTTTGATTTAGTCAAAATAGTTGGTCATTAACTTCTTGTCAACTGACTCAATGATTAATCAACTTATCATTTCAGCTCTATATAACTAATCAGATGTCTGGAGGTCAGCAAAAAATGCAGATGTATGGGTGACAGAAACACACTCACAAGCTCCATCTGTCACAGCAACATTTACTGCAGTACAGCTCTACCAGTCTGTAGCTGCAATACAGGGCCTGAATGTTCTGTAGCAGCTTTCCCTGGTCTGGTGACATTTTTCTTTAAAATTCACACTTTGCAAGCTACCGTAGCAACGCATGACAAGAGCGAGACGATAAGCCCTTTTAAAAATAGATAGCACAACAAGATAGGACTTACTTTGACATACTTTTACCAAGTTTAGTTTCTGTGAAATCACATTAACCACTCAAAAGTTGCAAGAAGTGATGAGAGTTTATGAAAATAGGGTTAGGGTTGCAGAGGCTTTCCAATGGATGGGCTCTCACTTCACTTTAAGCCAGAAGTGACACAGCATTGAACAGCATTGTTCAAAAATTCAAACGCCGATATAGAGAAGCCATACCCATAACAAAATAACTATTAAAACAATGTATGTTCACAGTGCAACACTTACTCACTGCTTTATAGAAAAGACAGTGAATTAATCATGAATGAATGATTAATGATGTTTGTTTCCCATAAGGTATTTACAGCACTTAGGAATAGATCATTTCATTTAACCCACTCATACCGTATGATCTTCTGATCAGTACATAGAAATCAAAGGTCTCACAGATATACGAGTTCAAGTTTGATGTGTCTGCTTTCTTGCTGTTGGCATGGTGACATGTTGCATAGACAGGCCCAGATGCTCTGGCAGCATCCTTGTGACTGTCACGTTGGAACAGCAAGGCATTTGCAAGTCAAGTACAGTTCTGACTACCATCTGCTCTGCCTGAGATGGATACTGTGGATTTTTTTCTACTCTGTCCTCACTTTCTCTCTTTTTTTTTCCTGAAATAAATCCTTTCCTTCGTTGAATCCTGTCAGGATGGAAAGCTGCTCCTATCATGTAGGATGTTTTGCTTGAGCGAGTAAATGCTGATGGGCAAATGGGGACATTGTGGGATTTGATTAAAAAAAGTGGGGTATTGGGTTCCTCTGTGGGTGGGGCAAAAAATGGCTATATTTTAAAACACTTTTGCATGACTTCTGCCTTTCAATAAACGGACATTAATTACTTATTACTAATGTATACTTCATTCTGCTGGCACTACAAAAGGATTTCTAAAGATTACTGGATTCTGAAATACCCTACTGAATCATGAGATTTACTACCACACCACCTACTTCTCAGCAGAATGCAGTCATGACATTACGCTGCACAAATTCCAATCAATATTATGTATCTCTATATCTAGCCCATCACACATAAAACTAAAATTCTGCATGTTGCCAAATACAGAGTATACAGTGGTACGTCCATTCCTATAGGGCATGTGGAGAAAGAAGCTACACATTGTTCAGCATTGATAAAGTGAACTGAGGTCAACAGATAGAGAAAATAATTGGAATCTTGGCCTCATCTGTCTTCTTTCTCTAGTGTTGGACGGAGCCAGGGTGTTTTAAGGCAGTAACACTCCAGCCCCTCTGGCTGAATACATTACCATGATCTACTGTGCTGCTAAAGCCCACTCAACCATTCAAAGGTCTCTGGCCAGGGTGGTAGTGAGAGGGTGCAAGAGAGAGCCAGAAAGGAGAGGAATAAGGCATAAGATGGCCTGGCTGTGGAGATGCATGTAGGAGAAATGCGAAGGGGTCACAGAATCAAAGGTCATCTGGAGGCTAACATTCAATAGCTAGTCACTGGCTGTTTTACTGTTCCTGTACTTTGTTACTCCTACACTTTGTCTATTTTCCTGCCTGCCTGCTGTTCCAACCAACTGCTTATTCTGGCATTAATTCTAACTTCAGCTCTGATCCATCCACACTATGACGGCACTATATGGTCTAAATCCACAAGTGCAAATGAGATCCGACCACTCGAACAGCCGCACATGCATAATATTTTTGTGAGAGCTTTCACACCATTCACACACACAATATCTCTGCTCACGTGACTAATATTGTAGCCTGCAAGGAGTAAACCATGTTTAGAGTGCATACAGAACCTGAAGGAGCACCTTATCCCTAAATTTAACTGGTTGAGTGGGTCTGCCATCTTAGACATCTAGGCACAGCAACACCAGTTGGATCTTGTAGTGAATTTTATATTGTTTATTTTGGTATAAACGCAGGTACAGATATATACACACTGCCAATATTAAGCATGACTTTCACCTTTCAGGCTACAGTATTTCTCACACAAGCAGAAATATTCTGCATGTGAGTGGCATGCAAGTGCTTGCAAAAATAATATGCATGTATATTGTGCAGTTTGAGCTGAACTCATTTGTGCTCCCACTCATGATGCTGATACTGTCCACTCATGATGCTGATACTGTTGGAATGAGATGTATGGCATTGTAAGACAGATGCACACAGTCCTGGGCCCACGGCATTGATCAGCACTGCTCAGACAATCAGCCCTATTGGCCTGCAAGTGATAGAAGCCAGGCAAATGCAACTACTGTGCCAAGCCTGACACTCAGTCCAGGTACATTAAGTGTGGCAAATGGAGTAGATGAAATCTTTCTGGGACAGGGAAATGTTCTGGAGCTGGAAAATAACCCTCTTAGCTTTAATCAAGATTATGATAAATGTTTCAATTGCGAATCTGGTGACAGATACAGAGCATTTCACAAAGAAAATTGTCGTTTCTTTGTGAATCTGTGCAGGTGACACAAGGGAGGGAAAGAAGAGGAGCAATTTAGTGGGAGACAGGTGATCATTTGAAGGCTGGCTGACAGACAGCAGCTCTTATTGCTATAGGCTGCTCTGCTGTTTGCCTTCCTCCAGTGAAAAAAGGGGAAAGGGGTAGAGTCGGGAGATGGGATGAAGGATGAGTAATTGTAACCTTAGCATTTAACAGAAATTCATTCTCTGTGGCTGTGAGGGCAATCGAGACAGTGACATGGGCTTCTTTTGCAAGGCACGGGGGGAAGTTATAAGAGACAAGGCTGGGTGGAGATGAACAACTCTCTTTCAAAGATGCAGAAACTGACAAATCAGACAGCACGGCACCCACACACGAGTCAAATCCCATTTTGCCAGGTCTTCAGGATTCTCTCACTGCTCAAATGTGTTTTCTTTTCTCTAAACATAAAACAGCATCAGAGATCTGTCTTTTACTTGTAATTATGAGGCTTTAATAACTCACAAAGGTCTTTTAGGGAAACTGTGTCCTTACATGGGGAAACACTGAAGGACAAAAAGCCCAGGGCAGAGTTATATATCTTAAGTAGAGGAACGTTCACTAAGCAAGTCAGACACTTTAGGCCAGTTTTAGACTCTAATGTCAGAGGCAGGAAGTTTACTGCAGAGGTGGAGGAAGCATGTTGGGGCAAATCTTTGTCCTGGAACACATGGGACCATGAGATAAATGTAATGGGTCACGGGATGATTACCAGGGTTAGAATTAAGAAAATCAGAATTCTGCTGTGCAAAATTATACATATTTTTTAGACTTATTGCTAGCCTTTTTTTATTATACTATACTATAATATAGTTATAGTTATAAGCAGAGATTAGGGTTTAGTAATGTATTTGTCAACAACTTCAACTACTCCTGTGAAGTATCCACAACTGAATGCTGGCATACAAACAGATAATTAATGATGATTTAATTTAACACAGTCATAATTACAGTTCATGTCTTTATTGGAGAAAAGTAATTGCTGACAAATACTGTTACATTAATAACACTTAAAATGTATAATCATGGAAAATCTCAAGCCAAAAGGTTGGGAACTATTTTACTGGAGCATGTTTTGTGCTGTGTAAGTACAGTGTGTGTGTGTGTGTGTGTGTGTGTGTGTGTGTGTGTGTGTGTGTGTGTGTGTGTGTGTGTGTGTGAAAGCAGAATGTGTGTATGATAAACAGAACTGGGCACAGAGCACTATTCCTTTTCCTGTTCCGCACTGATTCCTCTCACTTGCTATCCTTCCCACTTCCCTTTAGTCCATTCATCTGCCCTCCCCACCTTTTGCCAGACCACGGAGAGGAAATCCCATCTACTTAATTAAACAAGGACCCCCAGGACAGGGGCTCAGAAGCAATTTGTAACGATTTCCCGCAGCCAAGACTTTGATTATACAAGGGCTCTTTATGCTGACCAAAGACTTCTGACCGCAGTTAATCTTCCACTGAAAGCCATTAGGAGCCTCCTTGCCCCCGATCAAGCACACCTCTGACATTCCCCCATTGACCTGCCCACAGCCCTCTCCACACTCCACTGTCCGCCCACCAGCTCCATTACTGCAAAAGTATATCCATAGTTTGAAAATCGTATTTTTTTCTGAAAAAAAAGTGTTGTTGAGGATGACTGGTGTGGAAGTAAAAGAACAACAGGGCTTAGCAGGTGGGGGCTGGGATGGGGAGCGGGGATTTAGCCTGAAGAAACTTTAGAGTAAACTCTTAATTTAATACTGCACTAGACCACTGCCAGATGCATTATTCAGATGCGAGTTGGAGCGCTTGAGATGACTGGGTTCAAGCGGAAGTTAGGGAAGCATAGAGAGCTGGAGGGGCTGGTAGGAGAGATAGCACTTTTTTTTTACTGAAGCTAAACATCACTTAGCTTGCTTGTATAGCAGAATTTAGTGAGTCAAACAGGGCCTAGTTAGCAGATATTATCCAGCATGTGTAAGTAGGAGGTGTACTAGAACCACCTTGTGGTGCACATGCAGCACTAGCTCTGTGGTTAAGACAGTATATAGGTTCTTACATTAACAGACTCTCGGCCAGCGTACTTGACTCGGATCCTGGGCTCCTGAACCACATCCAGATTGGTTCCTGTGACCATTAGAGGGGTGTGGCCACTGGAGAAAAAGACAAAGAAAAAGAGGTTTGATAATTATGTTTGTCAAATGCCATTTCACCGCTTATCAACTTATCCTTTTTTTTTTATTCAAGAGGACAGGAAAAAGGAAGCGAGAAAGGATGTAACAGGATCAGAAAGAGAAAAAAGAGAGAAAAATGTCCAAAGGCAATTCTCAACTAAGCTTTCCAACCCTGATGTACCTCTTCAAAATGTTCACCATCAGTTGAAAATGAATGCATCAAATCAACTCTCATCCTCAGTTTCTTTTGGGAGATAATAGCCTTTGGAGTGGAGGATGATTAGAGATGCTTTTTTACTGACTTCACTGGCTACAATCAGCTGGCTGGAAATAACAAGGCAGCTGAAGCATATAAGGATGCAGTGGTGGTCCTGGGCTTCATAACACAGCAGCACAAACAAAGCACGCAAACAAAGCAGGAGGGAAACTGCTGGATGTGTGGCTCTCCCTGCAGCTGTTTGGGTTGCTGTTGATGTTTTTTGTTTTTCTTGTTGCGCCTGTCATTGTAGCGTGCTGAATAAAGATGCCAGGCTGGAATTGTTGCAATAATAAATGCTGGATGGGTATGTGCTAAAACTCAAAACTGTCAGCTAATGTGGTTTCTCTATAGTACTGTGGAGAGAGAGTTATTGTAGATGGACCTTGTATGGTCTATAGGTTCATTAAATTATATACTCAGCTACTGTGGAGATTTGAAGATTAGAAGACTTACACACTGACTGCTCTTCCACTCTCTGTTTAAACACAGTATCTATATATCTATCTTGTTTTGATTCCCAGTTTCTTCTGTCTCCTTCATACAAAGAATAGATGGCTAATATGATGTCCTTCCCCAATTCTTGTCTCCCTTCATTTCCATCCACTTTTCTCTCTGTGCAATCACACTTCTGCCGCAGTGTCCCCTGCACTCCGCCTCTAAGCCCACGCCATCTGCTGTGGACTCACACCTCTGATAGCACATTGTTCTACTAAGCCCCTATTTCACTTTCATCCCTCTCCTCCTTTTAATTAGTAGTGTATGGTGTATGTGTATCTATCTGCCAAAGACGTTCAACAGATGGATCAACACTGCCTTTGATAGGAGAATCTCAGTCTCAACGGTGCCCATCCTCTCCAATCTGTAGGCTGTGGCAGTTCTATCAGATCCAGACTAATTGGAAGGGAACTGAACAGTAATTGAAAGTGCAATATTGACTTGTGTCTGCTTATTGCTACTGGCCTGGACAGGCTGGCTTTAGCCCTGAATGCGGGGAGGGGGGGGGGTGCAAGATCCTTGTCCGGGGGACAGAAGCCCACAAGTGTTTGGTGGAGATGTGGATAAAATAATATCTCACATGTACAGTCTGTGGAATGCATGTGGTGCTGTGTGCTTCCTTTAAAACACATATTACGACTTTACCTTGCAATGCTCCAGTCTGGTTCAATACGCTGGACAGTAGGGTCTTCTATATACTCGAAGGTAAGGCTCTCCCTGATTTGGGCATGGTCCACGCTCACGCTGATCTGCACCAGGCCGACACCAGACAGAGAAGGGGCAGAGTAGCAAATTATCTCCGTCATGGTCCGTCTACAAGTGAAGCAGAATGCCAGCATTAACAGAATTATTCAAATCTGCAGAGTAATAGGTGCCTGTATGAAAAACTACAAGCGCTGAGAGTATTTGCATGTTCTAAAAAGTCAATATACATGATTTATTCATTTACTATATTTTGTGAACATATTATAATGTAGATTCTATTTAGAGCAAAAAACACCACCTACAACATTAGAATATAGTATGCATTTTGTACCACAAGCCCATGAAGAAACAAACCTACCATTCCATTATAAAAGCTCTAATAAGTGCATGTGCATTTGTAAAACAGAGTTTTCCAGACTTTTCAAAGACTTGTGATCTCTCAGATCCAGTCACGAATACACACAGGTGGACATGACCCAATGCTCCTCCCTCTCCATGCCTAGTTGTTCTACCTGCCCACCCCCTGAATTTGTCCCAATTCATTAGCAGAGGAAAGATAGTAGTAGAACAGCCCCCCATCCTCCTCTCCCTCCCATGCCAGGAATACAGTGGAGAAACACAAGCCAATAATTAGCCCCATATCTCATTAAAGCTGGCTTGACTCCTCAACCTTACAACATTACAGTCAGAGTACTACTGTGGCAGGGCTTAAAATAGATGCCTACAGGAGTGGAAAGTAGAAGGAGGACGTGTGGGAGAAACTAAGTGAGGGAAAGAGGGATGGTGGAATGAAACGGAAGGAAACTGTGAGAGTGAGAGACAAGAGGATTAAAAAACAAGGGGGTTAGAACAGATGAACAGATTGATAGAGAGAATGAGAAGGGAGGGGTGGATGAAAAAGAAGACGGATCCATAGGAGCACCGGGTTTTTCTGGAAGCTATTATTACAGTGTTTGATGCAGCAGGTCATCAAAACCTTATTAAGATTTACACAAGTTTCTGGCAGAGGGAGAGAAAGAGCATTTTCCCTGGGGGATTTCTCAGTAATACCAAGGGAAAAAATACAAGAAAGCCATGAAATATAGCAGCTTATTGAATGGGAATAATTCAAAACATCTTGGGAAGAAGATCTCTTGTTTTTTTTCCATTCGCTCACAGCATGCCATATATCTAACATTTTCTGGCAGTGATATATGTAGCAGTTAAAAAAAAGTTAAACACAGAGTCAGGAAATTGTGATACTGTCAGTATATACTGTATATCAAACGCATACATTTTCTAGATGTTGCAAAATGCAAATGCAAAAAAAGGATCTAATACATACATACATAAGATTTTAGGAACACAAATGGACAGTGAAATGTACCAGGTGCTTTTCACTTTTTTGTTTTTACACTTTTTTAATCACTTCATTTAGGTGACAATTTTCAACATGCATAGTGAGCTGATTAGTTTCCCTTCGTAATATCCACATTATACTGTAATGCTGAAACTGTGAAATTCAAATTTGTCTTGTATTTGCACTTAATATGAGCATTTCAAGTTTCCACCTCATGTTAATGTGCAAATACAATAAAAAAGCCTTTCTTAAAGCCTGTGTTAAACAAAAGCCCAATCATACAGGCTCTTTCAGAAAATTAAACTTGTACTAATGACACTTCTATGGTATAAACGGGTGCAAGATGAAAGTCTCACCCAAAGAACTCGCATGTCTGGTTTCCAAACTGAACGCTGACACTGCTGCCGGCGCCAAGATTTTCTCCCATTATGGTTACTTTCGTGCCCCCAGACTCTGGACCTCTGCTAGGGGACAGACCTGTGACTGTGGGAGTCTACAAAACAGAGAGATAAAGAGAAAGAGAGGTTGAGCTGTGAGGGCAAATTAAAAGGAGAGTGAAGGAGCACAAAAACAGGACAAGAGAAAGAGACCAATAGGCAGACTAAAAGATGGATATTTTCTAGAGTAAAAGGAGCAGCAGCTCTGTGGTATCTCTTGAAACCTTCACGTATTATTCACATATCCCCAGTAAATTACAGTTATTCACATTGCCAGGCCGATGGCAGTGGAGTGCAGCTCCAGTGGGTAAAAAGAGGATAAAACCAGGAGCTCTTACAGTGTTGTGTCTGAGTGAAGCATTTTAAAGACAGTCTGAAAATAACTATTGTTTAAAGCGGCAGGCAGGTAGGCCACTGTCACACAGACAGATAGAGAAATACTCAAGCAGACAGCCCATCATACAGAGAAACACACATGCAGCAGTGCACACACACATATGTGCACAGACAAGTGTACACACACTTCTACAGCACAAAGATAAAATCATTTAAAAGCAACTAAATGCACGCTCTGTCATTTACACTGCCCCCTTTGCCAACTGCTCCACTGTTGCTGGCTCATACGGAGAGTGTCTTGTTGGGAAAATTGAAGAACGTTTCTGTAATGGTGTATTCTTTTTTTAGGTGGCCTGCAATACAGGGGAATTGCAAGTGGTGCCAATTCTAGGCTCTGTGAAGTATTCTCAGAGGAATTCCACTGCTTCCCAGAGTAGCAGCTGTAACACTAGTGTGAAAAAGTAGCAGAGGGTTTACTACAGAGCCAAGAGCATCACTCCGACAAAACTCAAAACTGTCAGCTAAGTGTGACTTCCATGATGCAGGCTAAAGCAGGTACTCCGAAAACAACAGTAGTAATTACTGGATGCTGTTAATTGTTAAGGGAGCACTAATTGTGAAGGTGTGAGAGAGCGCAAATGGGAAAGTAGATTATCTGTTAGCTGCAGGCTGGGCAGACAGGAAAACGTATGTGAATGTGCGAGGATGGGAGCAGATAATGTTTACCTTCCTTGTGGAGAGCTGCTTTTCATTTTTAGCAAGCTGTTCATCGGTCTTTCTTTCTCTCTTATGACCCTGACCAACCATCCAATCATATTTGATCTACTTCTTCTAATTTCTTGCTCTGTAAGGGCTGTTGCTTACCGAACTGCAATAATACCTAACACAGTGTAAAAGCTCTGGAAAATAGAGAAACACAAATACTTCTAAGAAATCTTATATATAATATATAATATTTTTATATTATATATATTTTATATTATATTATATATTATTATTTTTTGCCATCCACTGGGTAATGCTTAACTTACATAATGCAGCTCAGATAGTGAGCTGTAAAGAGTACATTGACTTGTAACACTAGGGAACAGCAAAAACACTCGAGCAAAAAAAATATGAGGCTATATTAACTTAACTTCATAATCTTAACTCAATAAAGACAAATGGCATCCACAACCAGAGACCTACAGAGGTCATTATAGAGAACTCCTTTAAAACACAGTGCTGCTGATGGAAGGAAGTTACATCCAAAATAACAAATAAGCATGCACAGAGCTGCTTAATTACACTGTTGGTAGGCATGGCAACTCACACATCATTATTTGCCTCTGGTGCATAAACAATTACTTTTCAAGCAAAGTACAAATGACTTTTAATTGAACTAACTGTATATTCTGATTCATTTTAATGCAGCTCTTTTGTTTGTCTCACATTCACTAGTGTACATTTTATGTTTACTGTAGGTTATATGAGGATGTAGAGCAAAATTTAAAAAAGCAGAATCACAGTCATACCACAAAGGAGTAGAGTTGTGAGGAGCGAGCCCTGAGTTCTGGTCTGCACTCTCCCACACACAGCTGGACTGGACCAGGTTTACTGTCTGCAGGAGCCGCATCCATCTCACACACAATCCTACAAAAGACATAAAATAATTAGTCAAAATCGCTGTACAAAATAAAGCAGAGCTATTTAAAAAACAAAATACTATTTATAAAATTTAATCGGGACCAAAGACAATTCTATTTTTCTGAAAAAGCAACTTGAAGTCCAAACGTTGTCTATATGATGAAATGCTTTAGTGAAGTTGGGAGAAAGTAAGTGAAACACTTCTGTGTTCGATATCGATTTTTCTCACACTCTAAATGCAATCTTCTTGTGTTGTCTCACTCATTTCATTACGGGACACATTCAGACATCGACCAGGACCCCCATGATGACAGTCTTTAAATGAGACTAGTGCTCCTCCTCCCTTGGCACTCCAACACACCCAACCTGAGAGAAGTAAATTTCCCACCAACAACCAGGCACCCGACGGTGCTGGTGCTATGCCGGTGAGGTGCGTCTAATGTAAATCACACAGCAGGATCAATAGAGCTTTATCATACCGTGTGATCAGGTGTCACTCAGCACTGCAGGTGACTAGATCAAATGACATAATAAAATGAGGACATCTATTGATTGGTGGTGCCAGGGAGTAATGAAGTACAAGAAGCAATCACACTGAGGAAAGAGAGACAGAATATGTGGTGGAGGCAGATGGCAGGGGCAGGCAGGAGTGGAGCAGATGAAGCGGAGCAGATGTATTGTTTCTCCAGTGCTGATCACCTGAATTACAACAAACTACTCCGGGAGCTTTGTTGGATGAACTATGTGGAAGAGAGTGGCTAAAGGAGGATTTACTCACTGACAGAGCTGATATATTCTTCTCTCTAGCCCTCAGAGAAACAAGAAACTGACTTGCTCCTCCACCTGAAGGCCTGCTGTACAGAATATTTATAGAAATACGCTCGGCTTTTCAAAACCGAACATTAAATTGTATCTTCTCCGTCTCCATCAAGAGGCCCGCTTTTTCCATAAAACCCGAGGGTTTCTTTAAACTGAATTCTTACTAATGATGAGGACTCAATTTGGCCACTATAAAAATGCTTCAGAATAGTATCAGCCCTCAGAAAAATGTACTTTATGTCTGCAGAAAAACACAAAAGTTGAGACTTTTTCTTCAAAGCAGGAATGGCTTTCACACACTCCTCTGAAGTAGCAACTTAAAAGACACATAAATATGTATGCTTTTTTTTTTCTTTTTTGTCCAATCCAGTCAAGTCCATCATAGGATGCCTGGTGAGTGAATTATGACTCAAAACAAACAGCCACAGTCAGATAGGGACATGCATTTAATGAACCTGGAGCCAATATATGACCCCAAAAGACTCTGAATAAAAGTTCAGCTCAGAACGTCATCATGAAGACTCCAACTCCTTCGAAGTTAGACTAAAGAGGTCATAGGTTAGTTTTTTAATTTCGCTCAGTCTATTTTTTTTTACATGCCAGATAAATGAATTCCCTAGCTTGTCCTCAATTGGATTAAAGTGCTGTCAGATCAGTGCACTGCTGACAAATTGTCCCCTGGAGCCAAGTGGCACATAGTGAATTTTAATTACAACTGCCCAGTAAAGAGCTAGGAACCACAGACATACTGTATGTCATCACCAATATTCGTGAGCTATATACTTTTCACATACCACCAAAAGTCGGAACCAGCGCAAATGAAATATAAAACTAACCAGGAAGTAAGTTGCAATTGTGCAAGCACCTGTGTGTGATGCATGTATTGTAACAGCACAGTAAAAGAGTGCCAGTTACAGCAATGGTGCAGTGCTGAGCTGTTCTCCTTCTAAGGGCAGAAGTAGGCCAAGGAAAGAATTAGGGTTAAAGGCTCCTCTGAGAGCCACGACTGTGATAGCCTGTGTGCGTATGGGAGTGTGCATGTGTGCATGCAAGTGTATGTGTGTCAGCTTTGCCTGTGCTATACATTTAAAACTTCACATTCTTCTCTAACTGACTCTAAGTGAGTGGGGAGAGAAGAATATTACACCAGCTGAGAGTAATATTCCACAATAATATTGCTATAGGGAGATGAGTCTGTGATGAGTATATATATATATATATATATATATATATATATATATATATATATATATAATAACTGGTGCAATCAGTAATCCAGAATTTAGGACCGAAAGAAGAGGATCTCTGAGGACAGTGACATGATGCATTGTGGTTGTCTTGGACAGAGTTGGCAGATGGGAGCGGGAGGTTTGTCACTGGAGATGAACACGTTTGATTCACAAATTCTAAAATTGTCTCCCTGATTGACGTCATGAGTCAATGGCAGCTGAAGGTCTTTGTGTTCTCTGTTACCTTCTAAAAGACCTGAAATGTCTCGTCCTCAGTCACAGTCCACATTTTCAAATCAAAACCATGTCACTGGTGGATTTTGCTCATTTTAATTGTTTCATCTAACATGGATGTTATTACATGTGTTGTTATTTTTTTTACAAAGCAGAAAAATAGTAGTTGAGATTAATTTAAAGTCCATTTACTTTATGTTCTGGAGCTTTCGATCAAATCACTCAATAATATCTTTTTCAGCAAGTGGAATTTTTCCAGTTGTCACTAAAGTACTTTAAGGATCTTTTGTCCATGTTGACTTAAAAGCTTCATTTATTTTGGACCATGGAAACAACAGTTGAGGGAAAAGGGACTTTTATGGTCAACCTTTAATCCAACATGGACTCAAAGTCGTTTAAATGCTGAGACAAAAGGGACATTTGATCATCTGCAATTTCACGACAAGCTCTAGAACAGCTGCTAAATATATATTCGTAGAATATTGCTCTTTCATATCGGTCCTGTCTACATCTGATGTATTTATCATTCTCCAGTCTCAGCCATGATACAGGTTGTGATAAGAAATCTTTATCACACCACATGCTCCCACAGCGTTTTGGCACAAAGACTTAAATTCAGGCCATAAATTAAATGACACTTCCGAAGGAAATGTGTGTACAGAATGATGTGATCCTGCTACTTAAGCGCAGATTGGCTGTTTTGTTTATCAATAAAAAACATTCTCATATTTCACTCTTTGTTATGTAATCGTGTCCCATGTGCTGAGATAGGATGTCCTATTCAGTATTAATAGGGGCTCAACTCCCATAGGGGACGCAGTGCAGATATACGGTACATTCGTCCCTGCAGTGTGTGACCTAAATATTATTAACTGTATAATGTGATAGTTGGTGATGAACAATCTTTGTAGGCCACGGGAAAAAAAAACACAAAGAATGATTGTTTTCATCATCAGTATTAATCAATCAATCATTTGTTCTGTAAATTGTAAATTCTCAGACCCTAAGGTGACATCTCAAATTGCTTGTCGTTCCCTGTCTTCAAAATGATTTATGGTCAGCATGATACCACTGTATTTCCATTTGGTAATTTTCTCTCTACACAGTACATTTATTGGTGGCGGAGGCGGCCATTTCCATCTCATGGATTTTAACTTTAAGCTCTTTATCAATCAGCTTATACAGAAGCAAAATTGCTTCTATAGGCCTGCAAGGGCAACTTTGTCTTATCTACTAAGACACCTGATCTGTTTCTTCCTGAGCCTCGTCTCAGGAACAGCAGTGAGAAAGATGATCGTTATGAATGAGAAGGTCGTCAGGTTGCCAGCAGAACATGGCACAAGGGACCTGTAATTACAGCAGCCAATCAATATCCCAGCAGCCACTTCTCTTACACCTCTTTAATCCTGAGGCCAGGGGATAAAATCTTGGGCAGTTCTCTGTCCGCTCTACTTTCTCCATCACAGTTTACTCTCTGGGAAATGTCCTGGCAGACTAATCGTCACGTTCAGTCCCTCGGGTGCTACAGATTCTGGGGGCAACAAAGAAGCTGTTCTCACTTCAGAGGTGTTTTATTAAATCCACTCTCAGACACTCAGTCTTTCCACACAGGGGAAATGAAACCTATTGACGTGGCAGCAGAATAGGTTGATCATACTGCTGCAGTCAAGTGTCAGCAGACGCCCCCTACACACACACACAGCTGAGTGAATACAGTTTGTGAAGATCAGAGGCCGAGGCATGTTTCTGATTAAGACTGTACTCTGGACGCTCTTCCCATGGTTAAGATGCAGCTGGAGGTTATAGAATGAGGCTCTGCAGGGGGGCTCTGTGCTGAGAAAGATGAACTGAACTCGATCTGTGCTCCACTGAGTTCTCTTAATTATTCATCAAGAGACGGAGCACCTGAAACAACAGCACTGGGAAATAAAGGGTGCTGTCAGCGTAACTGTGCAGCAAACATATCACTGTTTCTCAGAAAATCGATGGCCGAAAGGCAACACAACACAAATGTCCTCATCATGCAGATCGTGAGCTGTACTGTTGTTCATGAGGCCAACATCCTGACCTCCGGTCAGCGTTGTTAGGAAGACAGAATCCAGAGTTGCAGTTACTACTATTCTGACAAAGGTCTCCTCCTTAGAAGATTTAGGAGGTGAAATAACAAGAAAATCAAAAGCTCAGAGCTTTGAAACACTTCCAGTTGTTTCAACTATGAAACAACTGGAAGTGAGAATATCCAGACTGTGTCCCAGCTTCCTTAAATAACTTTTATATTGAGATTGTACCTTACACCAACATCTGGAGTCAGTGATGTATAACAGCGCTGACTGCACAAAAAGAAAAAACATTTCATCTTTTTACAGAAGAGCAACTCAGACACTCGCACATAAACAGAGAATGGAGAGAGTTTTCTTTGACTTCGTTTGTCCTTGTATGGTTAGTCTCACTGTCAGCTGTCCTACCTTCACATCCAGTTTTCACAGCGACTCTCCACCTGGGTTACAGCCGGTCCCCTGCTCCGTCGTCCCCCCAGAGGCTCCTACAGAGTCTCCGACATCGCTGCTGGACACACGCTGAGGAGAAGTGGAGGAGGACAGAGAAGAAGAGGAGGAGAAGTGGAGTCCAGGCAGCTGGTACATCATTGCAACGAGTGAGCTGAGGGAGAGGGGAGAAATGAAGCAGAGGGGAGTGAAAATGTGGGGAGGGTGAGGGAGGGCAGAGAGGGAGGGATTGATGTGTGGATGGAAAGAGGTGAATGAAATAGAGAGAGATGAGAAAAAGAGCGTGAGAGAGGAATACAGGAAAAAACTGCTGGAAAACCACATTAAGTCTGACAGGAAATAAAAAGTGGTCACATTTCTCAGGCTGTTCAAGTTCATTCTAACAGAAGACAAAATAAATATACACAGAGCTGTCAGCATACAGACTGAAGCTATGTCCAAATTCCAATCTACATACCTACTGTATACATGCGTACGAAACAGTAATTGGTACAGAATATGAAATCCATGTACTTCTGCGGTGTAGTAACAAGTACAAATACAAAAATCAATATATTTATAATAATAAATAATATTTTTATTGACACTATCTGATGCATAAAAACAAAACCAAGAAAAAAACTGCAATATATAAAATTCTACAAAAATCAGCCTATTTTACAAACATTCACATAACACATGGTATTTAACATGGAATTAGGATAGAAAGTAAACTGACTGTGTGGGGACCAACCTTTTGTCCAAAGGGGAGGTGCTCTCCTGTCATGGACACATTTATGTGCCTACAGGCAAGAATCAAACAATGACGACACCCAACAGCAGCAGCTTCATAATTTTATGTATGTATTCATAACAGCATTGGAAACTAACGCACTTACAAGCAGTGAAATCACTGAGATCACTGGATCTGGGAGCCGGTTTGTTGTTGTACAAGACAAATGTGTCCTTAATTTAGCTAAACCCTTAGAGAAAGCATGTCTCACGACTGCAAATTGTTGACGATAGCAAAGCTCCAAAGCAAACAGTGCATTAAATGAACAGATGTGAAGAACTAATTCATCCATCAGTTCAGTCTGTTGACAAACCATTTGCAAACCTGAGGCCTACGTGAGTTCACTTTGACCCAGTCTGGCATCCCTCACTGTGCAGCTGCATATCACTTTATGTGTTTATTTGACATACAGTGTTACGACTTTTCTTGGGATTTGTTTATTACAAGAAAAATATAGAATAACACCAGCCGTGCCCTTGAAATTATTGATGCTATTTACATACATATTTACATATTTACTTCAAAATCAGTTTAAAGGTTTTTGATTCCTTTACCTGAGAACTTTCGTGAGACCTTTTGGAGATGAAATAATAATAATAATAAAAAATTCACCTGAAACTATTTCTCCATTGTAATTTCACCAGTAACTTAACTCATCAGATACATATTAATAGAAGAAAGTTTCCCAAAAAGGAAACAACATTAGTAAATGTACTTCCTGCCTCTGATTACATAACTGAGCATTTACATAAGGAGGTTGTATTCAAATATATATAATGACCATCTCTGTAGAAGCTGTATAGGTCACGGAGCCAATTTCACGCCTGCAGAGTCTATTGGCAGCTCAGATTTATATCCCATCTTTAAATGCCAACAGTCAGCTCATCTCTCACAAACAAATGCCACTGGAAAACAAGTCTTCCTCTGCAGCTGGAGTCTGAAGGGGCAAAAAGAGAAAGAGGTAATGGAGCTGCAGCAGTGAGATAAACTGATGCTGAGGCGCAGCTCTTCTCGCAGGTCACCTCAGTCTGGACGCCTGCCATAACCTCAGCTCTCCAAACTGTCACTGTGCAGCTTTGAAGCAGAAGACTCTCAGTGGCTGTAACATGAGCAGCTCTTCAGACAAACACTGTCATCTTACCTCCGCTCAGACACACGCGTATCCTGACTCTGTTTATCAGACTCATCCTGCAGAAAAATCACAGATTTTGTTCCTCAGTTTGTCTTTTCAGTGTAAATAAAGGTTGAAACATATAATTCATGTTTTTGTTGAATGCTGTTCACATGTAGTTTCTGTTTTCTTGAGTCAGAGTTCAAGCTTTTTATTGCACTGACTCTGCATTTAAAACTAGTGGTGCTGAGATTTAAAGACATTTAAATTTACCACACAAGGAGGGTTTGATGAAGTAGGTCATCAAGTTGCATCATGGAAAAATGTAGGATTCAGTTTTTTTGGAGGTTGACCCGTACAAAAGCTTCAATTTGGATCATTTTTTAAAAATCTGTCTCACACAAAATCCCCCAGTTTTTGGAAATGTAATACTGAATCACTGTGGTTAAAGTTTAACTTTAACTTACATGAAGAGAGAGAAACTCTGAGTCATCAGTTTGTATCTGTACTGAGGCCTTGACTTGAATATTGTTGATCACTTGAATCTTGGCTACTAAAGATATGCAGCTACTGTGCCCTCTAGTGGACGGGAAATGTACATACAATTAAGGGTTTAGAATTCTGAAACTGTGCGTGTTCAATTCAGTGAGCACCAAAAAGAAAATTTCATTTACTTCAGTCCTTTGTGTTCGGAGACAAGACAGAAATCTCTGAGACTGATCTCCAAATCTGGACACGTAAAACTAAAACTATGTGCAGGACTAGATGCTTCCAGAGGTAAAAAAGTAATTTGCTTTTTGTAATTAAAGCAAATCAGTTGCAGTTCAAGTGTTTTTTTGCAGGACAAAGATGAACCAAACATTTTGCATGAGCACTTTACAGGCCACTGTGTGAATGACTGACCTGCTCCAAACACAGAGGAGTCCTCTCTACCCAGTGTCAGACTGGGATAGAAGACCTCATCGGCTCTGACACACGTGATCCACGCACAGAGGCCGAGGTCAACAACACAGATATGACACCATGAAACAGATCAGGAACAGTGCAGACATCGCTCCTGATGTTTTCTCTCGAACACAGCCTGAATTTCGGTCTGTGATCGTACATCTTTTCAAACAAGCAAGGATTTTAGTCAGGACCATTAAAAGAGAAATATTGATCGTATAACTTACTCCCCCTCTAATAAAGCGTGCTGTAGCCTGAAGCAGTGAATAAATTGCTTGTGTTGCTGTGTCACGCACATGTGCTGATTTGGGTGAACACACTGACACACATATCTGCGTGTGGAGTCTAAACTGCTGCCTGAATTCTTAACACTGTTGGCTCATTATCAAGCTTCAGTTCTGGCAGACACCCCTAATCATAACAGCTGAAAGGAACCAGATCAAGCCTGTGATGAAGAGGTCAGGAGATTATGTTTCAGCCACAGACCTGCACTTTGATCAAATCAGCCCGACCCTCAGTGTCCCAGCTGTCTCTCATCCTCCCAGTCTCCTTGTCCAGCTGTGTGAGGGTCCCCGTGGCCTCCTCACAGAATCAATGTCATACGACACGCATTGATACCCAAGGACAGGAAAATCTGAATCAGTGGTAGTCATGGAAACAACCCAGGCCTCTTTCCACCCACCAATCGATGAAGTTCTGTGTGTATGTGGCGGGCCGGATGTGGACAGGAGAACCCCTGTCCCACATTCAGGCACAGACCCCTCGTCCTCCACAACAGAGCAGACAGAAACAGAAATCCAGACGCAGTGAGGACGCACAGAAGACGACCAAGAAAAGATGCTGAAGCGAGTTGTTCAGATCCATGCTGGGATGCTGTTAGTGGCTCTCTGTCTTCAGCTGAGTTCAGCTGCTGCAGGTAAGTTACTGCTCAGTGATGCTTCGGCTGCAAACTCGCTCACACTGAATCAAACTTCACTGAGCAGGACGCTGTTGTGTTGGATAATTTGTAGTCTGATCTGTCTGTCAGAGACAAATTACGCCTCTCACCGCTGTAATGATTCTGTGCGATTACTCCAGAGGCTAAATTGTAAATGTGCATTGGATTGTATTTTTTTGTAGTTCACTGTAGTTGTGAGTTTAAAGGTCTGTTTCACCCAAATTACAAAAACAATGTAATGCTGTGGATGTTTTTGTTAGAACGTACAACAATTAAAGGGCAAAGGTTCTAACTTTCTGTGGCCCTGGATTTATGTTTTATTTCAGCCTTCTAAATTTAGCTGTGAGGCAGTAACATCAGTAACGTCATGCATAGCTCCAGATTTTACAGTTTTTGTTTGAGGGCCTGTCTGTTTGTCTGGGTTTTATTTGGCCCATTATTTCACCAAATAATATTTTCAACGTAAAAACAAACAAACAAACAAACAAACAAAAAAACCTGGTTCTCAAAGTCTCAGATTTTAGTTCCAAACAGTGGTTCTCCTACTCCACTGTTGACACCACTGGATGTGAATCAGGATCCATTCTCTCTGCCTTTTTTTCTTTACTACTCCTAAACCCTTCTGTAATTTGGTTGAACCAGTCCTTTCAGTTTCCTTTCTTTAAACTCCAGACCTCGGTAAAACCTTTTTCTTTCTACCCAAATAAAGGAAATCTCTGAGATTGAACATACTAATTATACAATTAGGCACACAGTAGTTAAAACCACTTCAGTCCTGCAATAAATCCTCTTTCATGAAGGTTGGAATGTTTTTATGATCATTTCGGAGGATGTTGTTTGTAGTGCTGTTGATTTGCATTGCATTTAACTGACAGGTGTTTCTATTATCTTTGTGCACAACAAAATGAACTGAATAAATCAACACCTCTCTGAAACAGTTTCAGCAGAAAGTGAGCATTATAACCTTCATGAAGGTGGGATGATTGCAGGACTGAACCAGAACCTGTGCCTTTAGTCCAGACTGTGATTTAAAGGGAACATCAGAGCCCACAACTGAGTTGACAGTGTGTTCCGTTTTTATCAGGGCGAAAGGAAGTGCCAAATATTTATCAAGAATGAGAAAGAGGAACTACAGTTTGGTAATATGAATCAAGGCTCACATCCCAGCAGTTACGGTTACAGCGTACCAGGGGAGGGAGAGTGAGGGTGGAGGAGGGGGTGGTGTGCTACAAACGCCTCAGCTGAGACAAAGCTTTAATTAAATGTGACCCACAATCCCTCATTATCCAGACAACCAGTGCAGCTGGACTGATCAATGGCATGGATTTGGATGACACTGGCCCGCTATCTGTCCTAATAAATAACTCACATGCATGCATTCTCCAAGAAACTCAACTTTTTACGTAGTCTGTTTGGTATTTACATTTTTGTTGCTTTGAGCTATGTTTTAGGCATGAGAGGTGCAGATCTACTTAATTTCCTCCCTGTTTCTCTTCCACCAGGTCCAGATGGAGGTGGCAGCAGCGGGGACACCATCAGCCACTCTCTGACACTGGTGCAGCGTCTGGAGGCCCTGCTAGTTCAGGGAAATGGCAGTGACGTGTCACTCCGGGTGGAGACGCCCAGCGCGGACGAGGTGAAGATGATCCAGGCTCACTCTCTGGTTCTCTCCCTGCAGAGCCCCGTGTTTGAGGAGATGCTGTTGAGCCGCAACAGCAGCACTCTGGTCCTGAAGGAGAGCTCCGACTGTGCTGCTGTGTTTGACAAGTTCATCAGGTGAGACGGGAGGAGAGTGGATTTTCACCTTAGTATGAACGAGATGTAGCATCAACCCTCTGCTTCACACAGTCTAAGTTATCATGCCCTCTATAGGGATGAACTCTGCAACTGCAGACCTGCAAACAATCAGTGAGTACTTCATAAAACAAGCTGACCAGTCAGTGAACTGCTGGGCTGCTCAACAGCAGCTCCTGTGGCATCGCAGGAAGACATGGAGGAGCTTGAACTTTGACAGCAATCAATGATAAAATCTATTTTTATCTGAAATGCTAATGAGGTCGAGCTAAACCTAAGCTAGACCAGAGTGAGAAAATCTTCTTGTTCATGTTGCATATTCACAGAAATATAATAAAGTGTACAGTGTTTCAGGCTAAATGGCCTTTATGTTGTCATTGTACAGGAACTAAGTTCAGCAAGTTGTGCTTCTACGTTCAACCTCGTCTTCCTCTCTCCGTGCAGGTATCTGTACTGTGGAGACATCTCTCTGCGTCTGGACCAGGCCACACCTTTACATAAACTGGCCACTAAGTACCAGGTACTGAGTCTCCAGCAGGGCATCACCCAGTACATGACCCAGAATCTGGCCCGTGACTCCCCCTCAGGCCACGTGGCGGGCTGGTACGAGTACGCCCTGCAGGCCGGTGACGTGACTCTGAGGGACAACTGCCTTCAGTATCTGGCCTGGAACCTGTCCTCTGTGCTTCAGAGTGGTGAGTGGGTGACCATCAGCAGCCAGCTGCTCATGTCCCTGCTGCAGCGCTCAGACCTCATCCTGCAGAGTGAGATGGAGCTCTTTGCAGCACTAGAGGCCTGGATTATTCAGAATGAGCCAGACAGTTTGACAGCAGAGAATGCTTTGAGAGCTGTGCGCTACGCCATGATGCCTCCACGAGAGCTCTTCCGCCTGCAGACCCAGTCCTCAGTCCTGGCTCGCTATCAGGAGTCAGTGCGTGACCTGCTCTATATGTCGTACCAGTTTCACTCAGCCTCACCACTACACATGGCCAAATACTTTGATGTAAACTGCAGCCTCTTTATGCCCCGGAACTACCTGTCCCCAGTGTGGGGGTCGCCTTGGATCATCAGCAACCCCACGCGAGATGACCGTAGCACCAGCTTCCAGACCCAGCTGGGGCCCAGCGGCCACGATGCTAGCAAGCGGGTGACATGGAACGCCTTGTTCTCACCTCGGTGGTTACCCCTCAGCATGAGGCCGATGTACACAGAGACAGGCGCCATGCAGGCGACACGAGTGGAGGGAGGGCGCCCTCGCATCATCATCACCCCAGCCACATCCAGTGCTGATTTTGCCGGTGTGAACTTCCAGAAGACGGTGCTTGTGATGGCTCAGCAGCAGGGGAAGGTGGTGGTGAAACACGTCTACAACTTCCACCAGAGCACGGAGGAAAATGGTGATTTCCTAGCTGAAGTCGACCTGTACCGCCGGACGTCTGAATACCTCATTGACAGCTCCCTCTTCCTCCATATTGTGGTGAAGCCACTGTACCAAACCCTCATAACCACCAAGAACTGACCCCGTACACAGTCCAACCCTCTGAAGCAACATCTCACTCATATCACATCATGGGAGATGGATCTGAATCCTCCTCATGTGTGATGCTTGGATCACTTGTCTCATACATCTGCTGTTTTCATTGGGCAACTAACACACCAGAGCTTGATTCATGAGTATCACAGTGTAAATCACAGTGTAAAATCACAACATCTCTATTTCTGTAAGGATAAGGATGATGATATCTGGTGAAAAGGCCAAAACCAACAACGAATATGTCCTGCTAACAAGTATTTTCTGTTTATTCAGAGTCTGATGTCTCGTATTCCTCTGAGCCACAGAGCTCCATCGTTTCCAAAAACTATTAAAAACACACCCGTGATCCACATGGTTACACTGGGTGACATGTTCCCTCTTCACCAGGAACACACACCCTGTAGTTTATTTTTTCACTCATTCCCACACACACCGTCCTTCTGCTGTGAATTCTCGCTTACTACAGCGCAAAATGTAGATTAATCCGCCACTGAAAATAGTCCCAAACAAATGCACTATTTCCTCATCAAGGCACTGTTGGTGTTGGTCTTTCCATGGGATTCGCTGACAAAAAGGGGAAAAAAAAGAATATCACCAGCCTTATCTTTAATGCTTGAGGGTCTGTTCCTGACACATTTTCTTTGTATTTAGTTGCATTTGTAGTTTTTTATTTTTTTTTTAAATATTGGTGCTATTGTGCCCCATTTGCAATTAAGGGGTCACAGCTGTCAATCAGAACCCAGTAAAATATTGATTTGGTGATTTGCAGGTCAAACTACGTATGGATGTCCAGGTCTGGGCTTAACCAAAGTTGTCTGAGTATTAACCTACAGGTTTAAACCTACATTTCCTTTGACCCACAAAGTTCCACATCATTGCTTACCGGGCTCCAAATCCTTTTGATCTTCAGGTTTCCAACACGCACATTTTCACTTTTTACTTTTATTGTAGTCATTATTTATTCACAAAACCACACTTATAAGGCTTCACATCACAGTAGATGGCAGAGTACCTTGTCATTAGTTGATTATTGTTATTAAAGCTGTTAGATTAACTGTGACATTAATCAGTGTTAGCTGATAATAAAGATTTTTACTAAAGCTTTAAAAGCAAACTGAAAATTGTCCTGATTGTTGTGTGATTTCATGGTTTCACTTCACTGTCAGATGCAAAATGCATTCATTATCATGACGTCTTCATACGGTCTATTATGGTAAGTAATATCGAAAGCAACACAAAGACAGCACAACAGAAAGTTCGCTGCTAAAAGCTGTTGTACCTCCGGGACTACATTTCCCATTATCCTTTGCGCTCCAAGCAGGAAGAACGTTCTCTCGCAGGGGCTCACACTGATCCAAGTTAGGAGCTTTCAGCTGCCAGCCTTGGCCCATCATGTAAGTGCTGCGGAGAATTCTTTGCAGTGCAATTGCAAAATTACCTCGTTTCCCGACGCCTGTGGGGGCTGTGCAATTGTAACATCGCTCTTTGCACGGACACGCACGCTTCGGACGCAAAAAGGCTCCAAGTGCATGAAGATCGAGGCTTGTATTTTGCATCTTTGTTGCAAAGCAAGCCGCTGAAGCTCCAGTGCGAGGGCGATGGAGGGAGGGAGTGAGAAAGAAGGCAAAGTCTTTTGTGCTTCCCCTCCCCCTCATCAAAGCAAAGGGGAAATGTCTCAGCCAAAGGGAGGTAAGAATATGAAACCGATCTGTGCAAAACTACCGATATACAATCACTGCTGCACGGTTTGCAACATGCGCCGCTGCAGGTTGATCACGGCTGGTGCATTTTAAAGTTAGATGGTTTAGAAGGGTCAGTTGCATTTCCTGTTTAAGATCTTCCCCTTTGCACAGTTCCTGGTAAGACGATGCTGTGTGTACTCACTCATATTGACGTTATTAGCAGGGTACAGACAGGGATGTTGAGCACAGAGCGCCTTCAGTAGTCACGAGATAGACAAGGACACTGCAACTCTTTATAATAAACTCTGCACGAGTTGATGCACGGCCCGTGCACATTGCTTTAGGTAAATAATGAAAGCCATGTCGCGTGCAGGGCTAGAAATATGTGTGGTTCGGTGCAAGAGGGCAACGTGATATGACAACCTGCAGCTGTCAGTGGTCCAGTTTGAGTGTTTATTGGCTGCAGATTTGTTTCTGCTCATAGGATAGAAAATGAAATTCTAATAATAGAATTAGTTGAGAGATTTGAGGTGGTGGTGAGTTCAGGAACAGGGGCTTCTATGGGCTATTAAAATACAGGTCTCCAAGCAAAAAGTCCTGTTCTGTCAGCTGCTGCTTCTGTCCAGGCATCTGGATGTGTGTCAAACCCCTGGGTGCGTGTCCACGGATTTGCAGCTTTTTCCTCAGCATGCATACAAAAGCTTGCGTGTCACAGTTTGACCCCAACTTTAACAACGTGCAGCAACAGCAGCAACAGTGAAGTAACATCCCTGCAGCCTGAGAGCTCTTTAAGATCATAAGTGAATGCAGCTTGTAGGGAAAAAAACAGCTGCAGTGAAAGCAGCTCAGGCGCTTGTCCTCCTCTCACTGTGTTTTCCAAGAAGTCCAAAGTGAGGCTGGTTCATTGCACAACATGCAGAACGCACAAACACATGTGTACACACACGTGCGTACACACACACACTCTGTACAGGACGTGAACAGGTAGGAGAGAGCCCCCAATGGTCAGAGCCTCGCAGTGTTTATCTGGTACAGTCAATTGTCCACCCACCTACACAGAGAAACTGTCTTGTTGCAGCCGGTTCATCTTGTGATGAATAATGCACAGACATTTTTTGTTTGTAAATGAATGAGTCGGTTTGGGACTTTCCCGAGAGCAGAATTTGGTTTTTGTTATCATTCATTGATGTACTGAAACCAATATCCGATCAATCAATAGGTTGATTTTCCTCTGAATCACGTTCTTGTCTTGACTTTTTTGGACTGCAAACACAAACAAAATGGCTCCGAGAACAAAATTACTTCTGTCAGTCACCATCAGGCCAAATGAACGGCTGTGCTGAACCTGTGTCACAGCAGGAATCCTTGCTAATGTTGAAGCAAATAATTTGTTATAGTTAATAACGAAAATAAACAATGGAATATTAGATAATGAAAATATTAGTTAGTTGTGAACCCATTTGGCCTAATCCTGAACTTTGTTGTAGAATTGGCCTTGCTTAGTTCATGTGCGGTTCCTCCACAGCCTCATTTGAGTGACATGCTAACAGACCAGTTAGCCAGCGTTTTCGTTTTGAACCACGTTTCTCACTCTGAATCACGGCCTGAAGTCTTGGAGTTGTTCAGCAGTTTGAGGTGAAGGGTGTTGTGTGGATGTTACTGTAAAGCAGCATAGTCATGTTGTCATGGCTATCTGTTCAGCGTGTCTCATGCTTCCTCCATTTTGTGTTGACAAAGAGAACAGCATTGGTCTGGTTTACTGACAGGACAGCAGGGACAGGAGTGCTGCAGCTCAGAGCCTGGCCTGTTGTGTGTGTACGCTGTGAATTTTGAGTTTGAGCAGATCATTAGAAAGTCAGCTGGTGAACATAGCGAAGCATTTAACAGCTAAAGAGCCAGATATGTATCTAAGTTGCTGGTGGAGACCAAAACAGAGCGAAAAAGAGAGGAAGCATTGAAATTATATTTGCAAAGTGGACTGAAACATGGGTCCAAACGTGCTGATGTTGCTCTGCACATTAGTCGCTTCTGTGACCACGTTTTTTAACCCTAACCCTAACCCTCTTTAACAAAAGAAACTAAATTTCTCAAAATGTTAAATGTTGTTTATTCTTAATTGTCAAAAGTATAAATGAAATTAGAAACTATTTGATCAAAGAATAAGTAAACAAGACTACAACCCTGACCTGACATTTGATACCAACTTTGGCACTTGTCAGTTTGTTTTACTAGGCAGTGATAACAAACATATTTTGGTACCAAACAGGTATTTAGGTTTGATGCCCAACACAGCTTTTTCCTGGGAGGCCTACCCAGATAGAGCAACATAGCTAGATAGAGCACACCAATGTATAACTTATAACTACAGAAGGAAATGAGTACAAATCTGCAAAGCTAAAATAAGCATTGTGTCCTTGTGCTTTAATAAAAAAAAAAAAGCCAGACTGATCTAAGTCACTTCATCCTGCTGCTGGCTTCCTTCTATTCTCATATCATTTGGCACAGATGCATGTTAAGTCTTGTGTCTCCTTCTCGGGCACTGCCTGTGTGGCCCGGGCACTTTTTGCCTTCACCATTGTGCACTGTGCTGTGCTGAGTGCTGTAGTGTGCCGGGCTGGTCGATGGCAGCGTGACAGCGACCCTCCCAGCTCGTGTCCCCCTGCAGCCTCGGCTGGCCCTAGCGCCCCTGCACAAATGTCCCGTTTGTCATGCAAATGGAGGCTGCGTTTTCAGCTGCACTGATACTAAATTTGCTGTTTCGACGAGCTGATTGTTGGTCTGCTTTCAGGCCTATAGTGGCTTTTTTTGCTGCAATAACAGTAGAATTGTTCACAGTATTGTTCAGATGATCCACTAACTGTACTTCTCTTTTCGGGGGGTGGGGGGGTTGACTGAGTAAGCATGCATACAGCAACTTCTCTCGTGGCAAGAACCATGAAATAATTCCTGTTTATCCCAGCTTTGTTGCAAGCAGAGGTGCATAATGCAATTTTTTGGGCCACGAAGCTGAAAATGAGTGTGTGCTGTGCTGAAATTGACCTAAATCCAGGTCTCGTCTCAGTTCAGCCTGGAGTAACCCTTGTGGTTGTGATGGCAGCAGGTTTCCAGATTTCACTGCTAAGATGGAATGAGAATCAGGGTGAGGATGGGGTGAGGGAGGGGGTGTAGCTCTGTAGCACAGCTTTGCATCCACTGTGTAAGATAGCGGATGCAAATAAATGAATTTACTGTAGGTGGATCCAGACATTAATCTGCCCCATCTAATCGTTGCATGTTTGCTTATGTCTTTTTCTTACCTCCTTTGTTTTTTTAACTCCAACTTTACAGTGTTTATTCTGGCAAAATTTAGAAGTGTCTGAAAAATATATGAAGATGGTCCCCTTGTTAATGCATCACTAATAGATTTATTCGCACTGGTCACATTCATTTGAGATCATCCTTTTCCAGCAAAGAGCTGTTCTCAGCTGCAGCAGAGCTGCTGTAAATATGGCTTTCTGTTTAACGACGTCAGGATTTGAGACATCACTGCATGTCAGCCCAGTGGGAATGGAACTATTCCCAACATTGCACTCCACATTTTGATGGTGATTCAGGAAAGTGACTTCACTGGCAGCTATTTTCTCTGGCTTCTCTGTTAATGCTGACATTACCTAACAGCCAGCACCATCCACAACTACACCTGTTTGCTTTTTTCAAGGCACTTGTGGTTTGTACTTGTGCCGAATAAAACGACTCGTGAACAGCTCCAATTAGCACCTCAGCAGTTATTGGAAATATGAGGTATTTCAGTAAATTGGTGACTTATGCTTGGCTGTATATGTGGAAAGAGAAGAGTCCCTCTTTTTTCGTAACATCTGCATTCAGCAAAATCTGAGGCAGCTTTTTTATTTAACATCATCGATTCATGATGTTAAATGATGTTTAATTTATGAAAACATTGTGAAAGCATCCAAAGTGATGTCTTCAGTTGTTTTGTCCGACCAACAGATTTGTTGAACATTTTAACTACATTTAAATGATTAATCGATCATCAAAGTTGTTGTCCATTCATTTACAGTTGAACCTCACTAGCAAGTTCTAATTTATTTTTCGAGCATGGGATCTGTAACATTGCTGCCTTCATGTGTCTGTTGAAGTGATGGATTGTGGGATTTCAAACACAGTTTTCCACTGCACTGTTACAAGTCCAGCTGCAAATCTCGCTGCAGATTAAAAAAACAAAAACAGCTCTGTGATAGAACAGTGTTGATCCTGGAGAACAGTCTTCATGCTAAGCTAAGCTAACAGGCTGCTGGCTCTAGCTTCTTTTTGAGCACACAGACATGAAAGTGGGATCAACAAGAAAGCAAAGAGGTTTATGTCCCAAAAAGGGGAACTGTTCCTTGAAGTTAGACGTGCTTTCTAATTTTCTCACAGGCTGCATCAGTGATTATTATTTGCAGTTAAACATTTAATTGTTGACCACAGAGAGTGTGAAGGATGTTTGCATCAGTGTGACAGTATTGTGCTTTTACACGTTGGACGTTTTATGGAAATGTCACTGTGTTCTGGCCCAGTTGATATGGACTGACATGTTAAATACTTTTTATATTTAAAGTGACGGTATGACAGAACAAAAACAAAATTACTGTCATTTTTCAGGAAAGACTTCCAAACATTATAAACAAACTTTAACATGCAGCTGTTGTAAACTACTGATAGACTAGAGTCTATGTACAGGCCAGGTTGTTACTGAACGTTACACAGGAGGTGCAAGATTTTGTGCTTTTGTGGAGGAAAGTTGACGGTGGTGAGAGAAACACAACCTGCTGCTGCGATCCATGTGTACAAATCGAGCAGCCAGAATACAGCATGAAATCCAGCAGATTGTGACAAAGGTTTTATCAAGCCCATCTCTCACAGTGTGACATGCAGTGAACCTGCAGGATCTCTGTTTGGGCCTGCAGGTCCATGTTGTGTCCGTGCAGTCATGGTTTCTGATATTTGTCCTGGCCTCAGTCAGTGGGAGCAGCGCTCTTGCTCTGAGGCCACCTGAAGCTGACACCTTGGCACTCTCCACTTTCTGCGCGTATCATTTAAGTTGAGCTGAGTGCACAGGAAGTGTAGTGTGAGCTGCTGACGACATGATTCCCAAAGGAGCGTCCAACAGCTGTAACCTGAAGGAGCTGCCATCTTTGGAAGTGTAGAGTATCTCACAAACTGCCAGAGCGGTCGGAGGGCGGCAAACAGCCGAGGGCTCCAACTGGAGTTATTTTCAAATCTCTCTCTGCTACCAACCAGCCGACCCCCTACCCCCACCCCCGCCCCCTCCCTCTGTGCTGCTCACTGTGTTGCTGTCTTTTCCTGTCCTTCCTTATGTCAGTGGTTGCGGTTCACTGCCTCCCTCTCTCTGTGATTGATCTGTCTTCCTCTGGCTCTGTGGAATTCCATTGAGGAACATTTGGGATTGTTGGAATTCCAGCCGGAGTGCATGTGTGGGTTAGCAGCAGGCACCATGTGTCCCCGTCATCCAGGGCTCATTATCACGTAGGCCAGACACTGCCTGCCCTCACACACCGAGGCTTTCTGCATGCACTCTGCCTCTGTTTCTGCACACGCTGACCGCCATGCAACTGCCCTGCAAACCTTCCTGTCAGCGTAATTTTTTCTCCACTGCTCACAGACTGACATGCATGACGAGGCTGATTGCGCTCTTATAGTGGGTGTGGCAGAAACTGGAAGTACTGTCGTCCTCAGCTGTTCTCTTCTCAGTCACTTCTTGAGAAAATGATAATTGTACATGTTACAACAAAGCCAATTATTCCCCCTCCTTTTTCTTGCTGGTTTCAGCGGGAACAAGGAGTGTCCCAACACAGACAGCCATCTCCTGTGGCCTCCCTCTGGCATTTCACTGCATACTTCAGCTCATGTGCTGCAAATCACTGGGAATGATATGTACTGCTGCTTTTAATTAACCCATACTGCCTACCACAGCATACAAGTTTGATGCTGAGCTCAGCAAGAATAAAGGAAGGAATTGTGTGTTTGAGTTATGCAACATAATCTGGAGAAAGTTTGAAATGGGATATTTTTAGATCACTCATCATGTTTCGTGTTCAGGATCTGCACTGAGGGATGACAGAAAATCCCTGAATCCAGGTTTGCAAAGCTTTTTGCATCATTTCCAGGATGCCTCAAGTCTGTAACCACTGCAAAGGTGCTTCAAGTAGTACTCTGTAGTACTGTAGTACTAAGTACTGAGTAAAGCGTCTGAATACTTATGTCCGTGTTTCTCCTTTTTCATAATTCTGTTTTTGCTTTGTCATTATGGGGCTTTGAGTGATGTAAAGGAATTTAAACAATTTTAGCTCAAGGCAGAAAAGATCTGAAAACTTTCTGAATCCTCTGCATTTATACTTCACTTGTGTATTTCTATTTTATGACACTCTCAGGGGGAGTACTGACGTTTTTACTGACCTGATACTGAAGCCGTGTATCTCATCTCGTCATTACATTCAGCTCCACCTCAACCAGCTATAGCATTTAAATGTTCCTTACATGTTAATGCATCACTAATAATAATCCCATACTACAAGACATTTGTGCCGAAATGTTTATTCTAAGTTTTTACTTCATGGCTTTTAATAAATAATTTACCATTTAAAGATTTTATCAAGGAAAAATGTGAAACAAGAAAACAGTCAAACGTTTGCTGATTGAGTTTCTGAGTACTGAGTAGTCAGTTTGAATACTTCCATCATCCCATCATTGCTTTGTATTATGATACAAAGCAGAGCACAAGCTTATTCCTGCCAGCTACATAGGTTACATAATCAACTGCCCCTCTGACCCCCCCACTTTGCTTCTTCCTTACACCTCTGTTTACTCTTTCTCTTCTCAGTCAGGAGCAGCAGGTTTGGAACAGTGCAGCCCTGCAGGCCTGAGCTGCAGCTCTCAGCTGCCTGTCAGTGTGATTTGCATGTGTTCCTGCTCCCTGCTGGAAGGCCTGCATCACCAGCTCAACATGCAGCACGCCACTACCTGCCTCTCATGACTTACTGCACAGCACACACAGATCTGTGCCTCCAGCCCTTATTGTTCGTGTTGGGACAGCTGTGTGTTGCCTGTGTGCGTATTAAACTGGACTGAAATGCTGATGGAAGAATAAATCTGACTTCCTTTGAGGAGCATGCTGCCTCTTGTCTCATGATCTTAGTGCAGCTGTGGGGCAGAAGAATTTCTCAGTCAGTCATAGAGAAAGAGAGAGGATGCTGTGGCTTCATTGTAATCACACAGTGAACCTTCTGTTCTGACGCCGTCTGAGGTCAGACATCTGACACAAGTTCCAGGTCTGGTTAATGCATATGAACGTAGTAAGTGATCCTTTCTCTTCATGTGGAACCTGTAGTTACTGGCCTTCAACGCGTGAAGCCACCGTTTGGTTCTGTTCTTCTGATGTTTTGGATCATTAACTAGCTGACCAACCAGTCTGTCTTCCTTTGTTTGTTTGCTTTTTCCACACCATTCATTACAGAAATATTCAGTCCTGCTTCCTGCAGAACAGTATTGTCCTAATAAAGCACCAGAGGGTAGTGACACAGTTTGTTCCAACACTGCCTTTGTACAGACAGAAGCTTTGGAAGTCATCAATGGAAGCTGAGTCACCTGTTGAAAATGTTTGCATTTACTTTCATCCCTGCAGGAAAATTAAACAATTCCTTCATCCCTGAAAAAGGCTTGTTTTCTAGGGTATTTGGCGACCCTGGACCTGATCTGGCTCTGGTGTGGATCTGAATCCATCAGTGTGAAACACTGCAGGCGTTTTGGAGGAAAACAAAGCAGAGTTTTGTGCTCATATTAATAAATTGTGACCTCAAATGAATCATTTCTGCACATGAATCAACTGAACACAATGTTACATTGGACGTTTATCCACACATCTCTGTCCAAAATCAAAACAAAACTTCGGTGAAGTGCGTCAGTGTGTTTTGCACTCAGAGTGAATTCAGTGTAACAGCAGCACTGAGGCTGCAGGTTGTTGTGTCGTCTCAGTTATGGTGGAACATGCAGAATGTTGCAGCAGCCTGGCAGTTTTACTGAGTCACATACAAACACTGAAAATGTCTCTTCCAACGCTACGTCGAACACAGTTTCAGCACAGACTTGAAAGACTCGTTGCAGGTGTTCTCTCTCTGAGTGTATCCTAGTTTTCAGTGTGTGTTGGTCATGGAGCTGTTAGCAGAGAGCGGGTTTCCAGTTACTATTGTCGTCTGTGTAAATGTATGTAGGAGGGGCTCAAAGTGACATTTTTGTGCCACAAAGCTGCTTTGGAAAGTGTAGAGCAGGAGGCAGCAATGGCCACCAGTGGAGGGCCACATAGCATAGCAGCGTCACACCCTGCACTGTTTGAACAAACCAGGACACACTGGAGTGTGTGTGTGTGTGTGTGTGTGTGTGTGTGTGTGTGTGTGTGTGTGTGTGTGTGTGTGTGTGTCTGCCTAATATGCCTTCAGGACAGCTTTTTGAATGACATTCACAGAAAAAAAAAAAAACAAGCTGTTACAGATCCAACATGGCTGCCCCTCCTCCTGGCTTCACCTTTGTCACAACAGGTCTGTGTGTACATTTCCTGCAACAACCTCTGACTGGGTTCAGCTGCTGCTGGGTTCAGCCAGTCTGAGTAGGTTTGAGCCAGATGCTGTGTGCAGACAAGGCAACGACTCAAACAAACACAACAGCACACACGGGACGCTGCGAAGCTCTGTTAACAAAGCGCACACCTGAGCTGCCAGACCTCCTCCTCCTCTTCTTCTTCTTCTTCTTCTTCTTCTTCTTCTTCTTCTTCTTCTGGCTCTCAGCACCTGCTGCGTTTATTAAGGATCTGGAGTCACTGGCTGCATCCAACCGTAAGTGTCAGTGATGAGGGTTAGGGTTAGTACTGCTGTACCAGGATGAACCCTGATCAACTGATCTCATCCTGAGCTATGTTAAGAAGTGAAGTATGCTTTCATCTTGTGCTCAGCTGCCAGTGAAGCCATCAGCCTCTCTGGAGTCTCATCAGTCTCCTGCTTCTACTTCAGTCAGACCGAACTGTTGCACAGGTTTGCACATATTGAAATATGTTGGTGCACAGAACAGGGAATCAAACCAGAGCTGAAATGATTAACTGATCAGTTGATCCAATTAAAGGTCAAAGAATAGTGGAAAAAGGTCATTAGAGTTTTCCAGAGTGACGTCACATTTTAGAAGCTGGAAACAGTGAACTTGTTAAACAGTTAATTGATCATTTAAATTGTTGTTGATAAATTTTCTGCTGATTGAATAACTGATTAATGAGCTCAGTGTTGCAGCTCAAAAAAATTTGTCAAAACAACATCAAGATTTAATTGTTAAATATAAAGTCATTTATAGAAAATAATTTAGATTTTAGGAGCTAAAAAGTGAGTGAATAAAAAAAATCAACAAATGAATAAATAATGAAAATAATTGTTAGTGACAATATGAAGTAAAGAGAAAGAAAATCAACCAAAAGCTGTTTTTTGATTGATGAATGAATGAATGACTGTCTTTGTATTAGATATTTATGGATATGGTTCAACCAGACACATGAGAAATATGTGTTGTCTGCTGTTATATGTCGTCATCTCACTCGACCCTCGAAGGTTTTGTGTCTAACGTCAGAGTTTCTAATGAAGTGTGCGTTTGTGTGTGTTTTCAGGTAAGAGGAAGCCGGTGCTCAAGCTCTCCAAGGAGGTGTTTGAGCAGCCTACTCCCACCCCAGTGTAAGACTCTTCACTACATAATGTTTACATGCACACTTCATCACGTCCCAGCTTATGTCTGCAGAGATCTGTCACTGATGCTCACATCCTGTTTGGCACATACCTTTGTAAACCTGAGTGATTTTAAACCAAATCAGAATGATGAATATGTGAAATGAGAAACTAACAAACAGCAGCAAACAGGAAGAGGAAGCTGTGTTCCCGCTAATGTTATCATCTCCACGCTCTCACATTCAGGTGTCTCAGAACAGGCACAGCAGCTTGTGCTGGGGATTGTAACATGAACAAGCATGTAAAAATATTAATTTCTTCTCATCGCACCCCTGATATTTACACATATTACACATTTTCAACACAACAAGACCTTCTACAGAATTCTTTGTCGTTTTTGTTCCTTCTCCGTGTCGTCTCCTCGGTCTCGTTAACATGAAGCTCAGGCTGCAGCTGAGCCCCAGATTATTCTGAGTTTGTTTTAAAGTGAATCATATTCATTAAGAAACCTGCAGCAGCAGCAGAGGCGTTTTGGTTTCAGGCCAACTTCATGCGAAATGTCAGTGTCAGACTGTTGGTGCTGGTTTTCTTACACATTCTGGGTAAATCTGTGATTTGATTACGCTCACACTATTGATTTAATTTAAAAATGTCATTTAATTTTTTTCTGATTTTTGTTTTTCAGTTGTAGTTTTGTTAAATTAATTTTCTGATTGGTGCAATTTGTTATGCTATTTAACTGATTTTAACTTTTTTGAATATATTATTTATTTATTTATTTTATTTGTTTTTAATTGATAGTAGTTTCATTCATTTCATCATTTAAATGATTTTGTATTTTAAAATGTATTTAATTTTGGAATTCATTTGTTTTAATTGACACATCTAATCACTTTAACTTACTGGTGTTTTCTTGAGCTTTCACATGTTATGGTCTTCAGGTGCTCAGAATGAGCAGTGTGATGTTTTTATTTCCTTTAAATGAATTAATGTTTTTGTCATGCTCTCCTCAGACTGACAGACAGAAACCTTTTCATTGACAAACACGTCTTTAATATCATGTTACCTGTCATGTTCTGACATTTACCTTCTGCTTTGTTGTAACAGCTGTTTCATCCTCTGAAGTCACATTTAACCAGTTTATATGGAATAAAATGTCTGTGTTTCAGACCTCCCAGAGATTTGGATTCGAAAGCTTGTGTAACCATCGGAGAGAAGGTAATTTTATTTACTTCTTTTCATCTTTACACTTTTCCTAATCCCATTCAAGCTTTATGTTTTTTCTCGTACTTTGGGCTCTTACATAACTCTTCACTGTTTTTTTTTTCTTCCCCCTTCGAATGTATTTTTGGTTGAGTGGGGTCCCTCACTCTCAGTCTACAGAGGTCGGCTTAACAAAGGATCTGTTAGCTGTAAAAAACGCCCCAGTGAACATTACAGCTGAATTGAACACTTGTGATTGTGGGGAGACTGGAATGTCTTTTATTGCCCATCGGGCAGTAAAAATATTTATTTTAAACTCATCAAATAAATGGAATTTTCCATTGGCAGAAGTGCCTGCTTTTTCTCTGCTCCAGTTGGCCACAAGTCAAAGTTTTTTTTTTCTTTGCTTGAATCATGTAAAGAAGTAAAAAAAGAGGTTTTGCATCTTGCTGCTCTGTGAAGGAGATACTGTCTCAGAGTTCAGAGCTTTGTTATCGTTCACAGGAAGTGAGAGATACCTGCACACTGATTACCTGCTCTCACTCCTGTCATTTTTCTTCCTCTCCTGTGTTAAAGTGTTTGTTATCGAGTGTTTGTATCCGCCCTGAGCTGGTCCTTTTCTCTTGTCGTGTCTGGAGCAGAATTTCGAGGTGAAGGCAGATGACCTGGAGCAGATCTGCGAGCTCGGCCGAGGAGCGTACGGCGTGGTGGACAAGATGAGGCACGTCCCCAGTGACCTGATCATGGCCGTCAAGGTGTGTGAAGGGATGACCAGAGGACAGTTGATCTCTGCATTTTCAGAACCCCTCATAGTCAGGGACACATTTAGGCTGGTGTGACAGCAAAACAGACAAACTGTGTGAGAGCAGATATTTTAGCATGAATTCAAAAGCTAAGCTACAGCTAAATTCATGTACTGATCGTTTAAATAAAGCAACAGCGGTTGACTTTTATGATCAGGTCACAGGTAAAGTTTCCTTCTCATGACTTTATCTGGAATAGAATAGAATTTTTTTTAGAGTTTTATTTGCCATTTGCACAGATACATTGCAGTACGTGTGCTTTGGAATTCTTGTGCACCCCCCCCAAGTCAAGCTTACTAAAAAAGTTAAGAGAATAAAATAAGAAATAAAGAAATAAAACAAATAGAATAACCCAGAAATAAATAATACAAAAGAAGAGCAATATAGATTATATACACTTAAAATACTGAGAAGTTTTGTTTTTGTTTTTTTTATTAGGCATCATTTTCAGATCTTGTCTTAACTTCAACAGTTCCCCTGAACTGCCACTTCTTAATGACATTTTGCTTTGATAAAAGGCTTTTAGAGCCTCTCCTGCTTTGTAGCTTCATTTTCACTCCTCAGTCAGTTGCTTAGAGTATCACATGGTTGTTGAGTGTCACCACAAGGTCTGAAGAGAATTTATCATCAGCTGATCTTTCTTTTCCTTTCCATGACAGGTTTCGGCGTGCCTTAAAAATCCTAACGAGTCAATTAAGGCCTAATGGGTTAATAACATTCTGAGTGTTTTACAAGTAACAGGTTGCTGAAACTTTTGTACCTGCCACAGCCACCATTCATGTAATGCTGATGGTGCAGGAAGTTATAAGAAAAACACAACAAAGGTTTTTAGATCTTATTTTGAATGTAAGCATCTCACACGTGTTTCCCAAAAATGAAATGGAAAACACAACACCAGCCAGCAAAACATTCACTGTCAGGGTATTTATTTGTTTTCCCGCTTCTGCCAACCAAAACGAGATTAAGGGTTTTACGGTTTGGAGTTCTGGTATGGAACTCAAACACTTAAAGTAAAGGTTCAGAAGAAAAACACTAAGACACTGAGGTTTGACTGAAGGTGCATCATTTCAATCTGTGCTGGTGTGAACCTTTGTGTGTCCCGTCCTCCTCCCTCAGCGGATTCGGGCCACAGTGAACACTCAGGAGCAGAAGAGGCTGCTCATGGACCTGGACATCTCCATGAGGACAGTGGACTGTTTCTACACTGTCACCTTCTATGGAGCACTGTTCAGAGAGGTAACATAATACTCTGCACTACACTCACTTAGAGCTGCAGCGATTGTCAGTTATGTAAAATATGCAGCAAAACAAGACTGTGTGTTAACAACAAACAGGCCAGTAATGAAAAACACCTCTGAAGATTTTCGAATGCAGAGCGGATGCTGCAGTGGCTGGATGATCAGGATCAGGATCAGGATTTCCTCACCGCGACTAAAACACTGGAAAATCTGTGGCTTCCTGTCTGTTTGGAATGTGCTTTGTTTTTGTTGCCGTTTTTCCTGATCTCTTTCCTAATTTGCCTGTTGCCAGGGTGACGTCTGGATCTGCATGGAGCTGATGGACACCTCTCTCGACAAGTTCTACAAGCAGGTGATCGAGAAGGGTATGACCATCCCTGAGGACATCCTGGGAAAGATCGCCGTCTCAGTGGGTTCACTACAGACACTTCAAACAGCATAATGTGAACGATTAAAAATTTATTCCAAACGACATACTTCCTGTGAATGCTCAGCTCATATTAGCTGAATGACAGATATTTGTTATGTAACTCTCATTTGCCTATTAATGGGCTTTGTTATTACAGATAGTAAAAGCTCTGGAGCATCTGCACAGCAATCTACAAGTCATACACAGAGGTAAGAGCCTGAGTGGAAACCCATTAAACCTCTCAGAGACAGTGTCAATATCCACTTCTGTGATGCATCATCACTGTGGCACCGAGCTGCTTTCGTTCTTCCTTTTTTCCCCCTTTCTTTCTTTCTTTCCGCTCCATCCAGCTCTCCTTAAAGGAGCTTACCACTGTTTGCATTAACTCATTGGTGATTAGGAAAAAAAAACATCTCCTTTATCCTTTTTTCTGTTCATAGCAAATTGATAGGATTCCAATCACATCTTGTGTCATGTGATTGGAGGTGGGTGAATCAGGGAAGTAAAAAAAACTGTCACACTGTTGTGGTCATTGAAGGGTTAATCTTTCCTGTGTCAAACCTCTGCGGCCCGCCTGTGACCACTGTGCGACGCATCAAAGCTCTGTGCCGTCGTTTAGAAAGATTAGAAGTGGTTAAAACAAAGTCTCACAGTCGGTCTCACAGTCCTGCCAGCGACCACAGCGCTGTATCGTGAGTGTGACAGCACATGAAACATGGTTGTTCTTTTAAAAGCCGGAGTGTGTTCAGCGGCTGTGCTCACGCTAAAACTGCAGGTTCCTTCTCCGTCTTTCTCTCTTGTCGTAGATGTGAAACCCTCCAATGTGCTGATCAACACTCAGGGCCAGGTGAAGATGTGCGACTTTGGCATCAGCGGCTACCTGGTCGACTCCGTGGCTAAAACCATGGACGCAGGCTGCAAACCTTACATGGCGGTAAGCAGGACGAGCCTAAACGAAAAGGTTCAAAGTGCTTGTATGATTCGGTGTAATTTAACTGTTTCACAACTGGCAAACCTGAAGCCTCATTTTACAGCTTCACATGAGTTCTCCTATTTTCATTTACTTAATTCTGTTTTTGTATCATGTCTATTCACTGTCAGTTATCACCTGAATGTGCAGCTTCCCTTGACTTTACACTGTTTTATAGGGAGATTCAGCTCATTGTTAATCTGTGCAACCTGCAACTTCACTGTGTTAGTTCCCTCTCACTGCTCTCGTAGTGTTGATTTCAGCTGCAGCTGCTTTCAGTGTAGAAGCTCTGATAAACTGAGCGTTCACTACCTCAACAAACAGCAGACAGACTCAGTCAGAGAGCAGCTGGTGAACATAGAGGAGCATTTAGCTGCTAAAGAGCCAGATGTTTCCCTCAGGAGCTGGTAGAGACCAAAAACAGAGATAAAGCATGATGATCATGTTGTTCCTGTAACTGCTAAATGTATGAATAATCATGTTTCCACACAAGCTCATCATATCAGCTGAAAATGTGATCAGTGTTGTGTTCGCAGCTGGTTTCCATTGCCCCCAAGTGGCCAGAAAATCAGTTATTGCAAGTTTAACCCTGAGTACGTCCTCACAGAGCTGCTAGCATGGGATGTATTTACAGAGATGATCAGTTTACGGTGGCAAAAAAAACATTTAATTTCAATGGGACTCAAAGAGTTTATTGACTTTTTCCAATGATTCAGTTTAATCAGATAATATGCTCTTTGCTCTGGATACCAAGTGACAGTAGTTTAACCTTGGAGCACTGACAGTGAGAGAATGAGAGAAAAATCAGCTTTTTGTGAGTCAGACATCTATTTTGATTATCACAGCTCCAGACGAAAAGTCTTTTTATAACTTTGGCCTCAGCTTGTCAATAGAAGGTGAGCAGGTTCCTCTTCTCTGTCTCTTATTATCCACACGTTTAACGAGCCCAGTTACACTGTACGCCTGTCTGCTCGGCTGCTGATTGGCTGAATGGGTTTTAGGGCCAGGTTAGTGCTCTAGGAATATCTCTTCGTTCCTTGACAACCGCTGCTATATATGACGTCTTTCTGTCCCGCAGCCGGAGAGGATAAATCCTGAGACGAACCAGAAAGGCTACAACGTCAAATCTGACATCTGGAGTTTAGGAATCACAATGGTAAATCAACTTTTATTACTTTATATCTTTAATTGAAGTGTGGATTTATATTGGAAAACTCCATCTCAATCACTCTCATATGCACCTTTAATTTCCTTGATGTTTTCATCCCAGTCCTTCTAAATGTCTTCAGAATTGCAAAAAAAATAAAAGTATCTGAAGGGTAAAAATGATTCTTAAAAAACAGAAGAATCTGGCGTGCTATGAGGCATAGCCCTAGACCAAGTAGTGTCTAGACATTTTATTATGAGTTGTTAAATATTCATAGATTTCTCATTTGCACATTTCCAACTCAGACCAGAGAATATTTAGACGTCAAGGATACAGCAATCTATGGCATTTTCCCATGATTTGAATGTCCCCGTCCTTCTCTCTGTGTATTAGATCGGCTCTTACATATGAGCAGTGAGGAGTAAATGTACCAGCACAGGTCTGATTTGAATGGTAATCAGAGTGCTAAATGTTGGGTGGGTGGAGGAGAGGGGTTTTAAATGATAGAGGTGAAGGGAACAGTTCAGCTTTTCATCATGAATCCTGAGTGATGGAGGGAAGTTTGTCTTGACACCAAGACGAGACAGAATTGAAGAAGACGGAGTGAGCAATCAGTGTGTCACCTAAACCACACTTTGAGTGATTCAGGCTGATTTTTAGAGCACCTGTTACTTCTCAAGAACTGTACTTCATCCGCACCTCGTGGACGAGGAAATCTCAAACTGCTTCAAAGTGCAGCAGATGGTGAGACTTTAGTTTGAATCAGTCGGTCTGAACGTTGGAAAACAGGAAGCTCTGACCAGCGAATGGAGTAAAAGTGAAGGATTTTTCACCTAACACTCTCTGGTGTTCCCTGAGAACATGCCTGGATAAGACCTAAAACCAGGGCTCAACTGTGCAAGTGCAGTAAAGGTAAACGTCAGTGAGAGTGACCTGTCTTTGTGTCTCTGTGTGGCTCAGATCGAGCTCGCCATCCTGCGCTTCCCGTACGACTCGTGGGGCACGCCCTTCCAGCAGCTGAAACAGGTGGTGGAAGAACCCTCGCCCCAGCTTCCTGCCGACCAGTTCTCCCCAGAGTTTGTGGACTTCACCTCTCAGTGGTGCGTCTTTTTCTGTTGTTTGTCCCATTTGTCAGAACCACATCTCAGAAAACATTCACTTCCACATTTCTGATTGTATTCTTTTTTTTTTGTCAGAGAGAAATGTGTATTGATTCCAACTTAGTGGGCTTCAATTCATTTCCCCCTCATGAGGTTGAGTTCATTATGTCATTCTTTTGTTGTTATGAGGTCAGATTCTGCAGATAAATGTCAAATGTGACAGGATGCACAGGGACGTTCCAGAGCTTGGAGTTTTCCATTTCATTTATCTGAACATGTAGTCTCACCAACCTGTTGTAGGGCCGCAGCCAATCAGCATTATCATTATCAATTAACTTATGGATTATTTTCTGAGCCTTTATTCCAAAAAAAAAAGGATAGAAATTGAACTCACCATTATTTACCACAGGTCACGCTTTCAGACTGCTTGATTTGTTTGACTAACAATCCTTACTTAAAGTTGCTCAGTGGCTTTGTCCCAGCTTTTAGCCACATCTCATGGTCTTCCTCAGCAGATGGAGTTTGCTCTGATCCAACAAAAGCAGCAAATCCTCACATTTATCCAATCCTATAATCTATAAATCAAATTTCAGCATGCCTGTTGTGTGGAGTATTCAGTACCACATGGTTGACCTCAGGCCTTCAGCTCAGCTCTCAGTACGAGTTGTTGGGTGCTGGACAGACTGTGACTCCATTTACACTTGGACATTTTATGCATCTTGGGATCTGATAGTTGTTTGATATCACACATAAATACATCCAAGAAGGAAACAGTGTGAGACAAACAGAAATCTGAATTTGAAAAGGTGTAAAAACATCTGTCTCTCTAAGATACAGGCGTTTCCTCCACCCAACTGTAACGGCGCCAGTGGAAGCAGACTCTCAGAGGGCTTTCCTCTGTGATACAGCAGCTGAAATTACACTGAAAGTTTAACTGAACTGCAAATGTGCAGAGGTTATACTCCTTCTGGTTTTTTGGCAGTTAGCAGTCAGCTTCAGGTTCGTTACCACCGCCCTCTGGAGTGGCACAGGGCCGGCCCTGATTTGCATGCCGCTGGGAAACAGACAGATTGTGGTCAGATTTGTGATCAGGGACACACACCGGATATGTGACTGTGTAAACAAGGTGGATTTTTTTTTTACTTGGATGTGACACTTGAAATGACAAGAGTAAATGTGGTCTGTGTTTCTGATGAAAGCGTTACATCAGGTTTCATTTCCTGCTGCTGGGTTTGTTGTGTGCATTGTTAGCTGCTTACTCACCCATGCAGGTTTTCATGTGGTGGGAAGACACAGCGTTTGTGTCCTGTATGGTTAAAGGCATTGTTGAGAGTTACACATGGTTTTCTTACTTCATACAGATTCTATAGCAGAGTGATGGGTCTGGTTGGATTAGGGAGACTCTTGGTGCAGAAATGTTCTTCGTAATGATGAAAGAGTGAAGTGCCTGAAAGTTTGAGTTTTGACCCTGAAGCAGAACAGATCGTGCTGACATGCCCTTGGGCAAGGCATCTCTCTCCCATCTGCTTTAGTGCAGCTGGTAAAATATGTATGTGATAATATAACTGTTGCTGTGGTGAATACAGTCACATGAATGCATTTAGGAACCTAAATTTTACTCTTTGGTCACATGCAGAAATGTGTTGAATGAATATTCCCAACTAGTAGTGACGTCCCTCATGTTAGAGCGCTGTCAGTGCAGAACCGAATTCTGTTTTCTTAATGGAAAACGGATTTATCAGGAAACTGACAATTTGTCTGCTGTTCTCATTTAAGCTTCTGACTCATTGTGTTTGGCTGTATGTTTTCTCAGTCACTTCACGTTCACTCATGCCAGGTTGTTTCTGCAGTTTAATTCCTGGGAAACAAAAGAGAATCTCAGATCAAAGTCCTCAGTCTATGAAGTTTGTTATCAGGTTTTCGTAGAATCACTGTGAAGCAAATGCTGAACTAAAACCTGAGCTTTAAGGCTGAAACTTAGCTCTTGCTGTGGTTGTTTTGTTTCTGCAGCTTAAAGAAAGTTTCCAAAGAGCGGCCGACTTACACAGAACTCATGGTGAGTGTTTTTTTTTCTGTTTATTCTCGTACTTCTTATTCACTGCTGTTGTTTTATTGTCTTTGTTATACTCAGTTACCAGATTAGATTCATGCACTACCTGCAAGCATCCTCTAATACTGTCAGTCAGACACTGGAGGGTGCACTAAGACTATTATTTGTACATGGCTGAAAGTGTATTCTCTAACGTTTGTATAGACAAGCTAAGATGCTTCTGTACCCACATCAGTTGTTAAAATACACTGAACTGATATTCTAATGAAATCTAATTAGACTCAGACTAAATAAATGTCACTCTTCTCCTCAGCAACATCCCTTCTTCACCTCCCATGAGGCCAAAGAAACCGACGTGGCTAGCTTTGTGAAAGTCATCCTGGGGGACTGAGTGGCCACACTTGCACAGGAGCGGAGGGAAGATCTGTTAAACAAAAAGCACCAATCGCAGCCCCTGTTACCTGCAGGACCCCCCTCCCTCCACCTCACCATACGCTCACCCCTCCCTCCACAGACAGACGGACAGAACCAAGAGGAGAAGCTGGCGCAGCAGAATGAGGAGTTTGTCTCTGCCTCCACCTGGCCTCCATGTCCTCTGTACATTACCTGACATGGGAGGGGTGGAGGTGATGGGTGTCTCACACATAATCTGGAATAATTTAAGACGTCTGTATGCAAAAACTCCCTCTTTGGTTAGATTTGTCCCACCTCTGTGCACCGCCTATTGCTCAAACGTTGTTATTAGTCAGCGAGTTGACTGTGTGGCTTGTCGTAACGGTCAAACAAACTAAAGTTTTTTTTTCTTTCTGAAAAACAGAAGTGAAAAGAGGTGCAGATTATATAAAAAGATGAATGATATAATGCTATCTATGTATAATCTAAATGTTTGTATACTCAAAGCAAGTGTTGCATCGGTTTATTAATTGACTGCATGTACAGAATATATCTCTGAGTAAAAAGGGGCTCAGGTGGCCAGTGAGGAACAGTTGTAGAGTCTGATGGCTGAAGACCTGCAGATGTACGGCCTCACTTCAAGGCCCTCCTAGTGGTCACAAATAGGTACTGCACTTCAACTGCTTTCCCTTGATTTCAGTGGTCTACTACACGATTTGGGCTCTGGCTGCCTGTGAGTGTGTGTAAGTGTGTTTGTATGTGTGTGACCTGGTGCATGATATGTGTGTTCGTAGAGCTGCACGACTCTGGATAAAATGAAATGATTTTATCTGAACAATGAAATTTTTCCTCTGCGGTCTCGTGAGACTTCACAGTCTCGTGCCTGTGAGAGCTCGTCGGCTGACGGGATCTAACTTGTTCATGTGGTTATGGATTTTTGTGGGGTCGATTTTGCGACCTTCAGGGTGTCTTTGGTGTCATTGGGTTTGATCTTAAATCTCCTTAATTCTGACAAATATTTTTCTTGATTTTGTGTATCCGTGTTTCTTTTGGTCGAACTGCATTCAAAACAACATTTTTGACCAAAATTGATTCTTTTCAATGGAAAAATCTGAACTTTGAACTCAGAAGAAGTCTCAGAAGTCAGACTTAATTTTTCTGTTTTAGTTTTTTGGATCCATTTTTATTTGTGTAAAGCACAGATTGTACATGAGGGTCAGCTTGACGTTAACAGGTCAAAGGGTATTTGACTGTAATCAGAATCCTGTACACAGTAAATTAAGAGCTGTGATCCAGTGTTGTCGCCTATTGATGGAATGAGATGCAGAGTTACGGGACGAACTAGCGATTTAAATCCAGTCAATCGTGCAGCCCTACATGACACACACATTTTTAAGTGAGGTGTGTGTTGACGTTGTGGTCAGTTGTGGGAGAAGACTGCCCATATTCTCCTTGTTGTCTGTACTGAGCCAATCACAACCATCTCCACTCCTAGTTCACCATGAAAAGAACTGGATATTATTACTGTTAATATTATTATTATTATTATTATTAATATTATATTAATTCTTGTTGTTATTATTTAGATCCAGGTTTTTCCCCAGACATTTTTACTGCAGTTTCTCTTATTTATTACAACTGCTGTTTTCCCTCGGAAAACTTGACCGATCCATTGGAGACTTTTCTTGTGTGTTTGTGTGAGCTGTGTTTGTTTTTGTCGTGTTCTTCTTGGCTCAAACACGTAAATGCTTTTAAACTGTAACTTGCAAGCCTTCTATGTGCCTCTATAGAAAACGACTAAGGAAAATAATATGTTGTACTAAGGCTGATGCAGGGATCTCTGCCTCTCCCATCATATCACCTTGCTCCCTCTTCACACTCTGCATGGCTTCGTAATCCACTTCCTGTTTGTTGTGTTTACTGTGTGTTTCTTGTTGTAGATGCAGCTTGAGATCGTCAGTATTTTTCTTCTACACGTTTGCATTCATCTCTATTGTTGCCTTGGTTCTTGGCTTTTTTCTCATGATCGGTTTCTGATGGCAGAAAGTGAGGAGCTGCTCACAGAAGAGCTTAGCTGATGCTTTTAGTTGTTATGCAAGTACTACTCTAATGACAAATTGGGAAACTTGAAATACTGTACGTGACAGGATGGCAGGGTATTGTCACAGTTGGAGAATTTACATCATCTTCTTTCTTAGTATTTTGTTGCTGGGTTATCACTTATATATTTTTCTGCATTCATTTCTGTCTTTGAGCCCATTTTTTGCTGCGTTTCGGTTGCTGCACTGCCACTATGTAGTTTGACGGACTGCTAGCACTAAGACAGATGACATGAATATGTAAAATGCACCTATGAATAGATTAGACTCTTCTTTTCGTTGTGATCATTTTCAGAAAGAAACCGATTCTTGAAATAATCTAGGTGCAATTCATGGCAGAGTACAGAGCCAAAACCTTATCTATGGTTTAATTTAAAAAAGTCAATTTGTCTGAAACTGGGCAGGTTGTTAATATAGAAACAAATTCTAGACGACAGATAAATTTGTTTACACCAGTAATATTTGTATGAATGTCGCCCTCCAGTGGTGATGACACTACAGACACTGCAGTGCACACTGAGGCACCTTCCCACCAGGACTGCATTAAGGATTCAAGGGGGTTTATTGTCATTTCTGTTACACATTTACACATTTCTATTACATTTAATGTGCTGCAAACTAAAATTTATGCCATCACAAGTTTTCAAAGATATAAATCAGAAGATTTTCAAGAGTAATTTTTGAGGACTCTTTGGTTCGACAGAAAGATGCTACAGTCAATTAAAAATCCCAGATACAGCAGCTTTAAATTATTATGCAAATATACCTGTAGTTTACGTGCTCAGATCAGTCACAGATTGGGCCTTTACCAAACGAAACCAGGTTGCACACACTGATGTTCAGTACGCTCAGTAGCATTTTTAATATTCTGACTGTTTTACCTCCATTCTAAACAAACTCTTTCGTTCTTAGTCCAGCACAGTCCGCTCTGTCATTTAAACGCTTTCACCAGGGAGTTTCCTGTTTTGTAGCAGACAAGCAACCTTCCTTTCACCCGTCACCCCATAATCTGCTTCCTGCTCAGGTCCTGGGACCCTTAGCCTACATTTCACCAGGTGACTCCGAAGTTCCTCGAAGTGTAACAGACAAACCACCGGCTCATTAAACTTCCCTCTCTCTTTATTTGTTTACTAACCTGTCACCCTCTTCCATCAGTTCCTCCTGTCATACTTCCAATGCATTTCACCACAGCCGATTCTGCCTAAGCGGCACATGATACACAGTGGATGCGATTGTGTTTCTACTCCTTCACACTCCTCATTTGCTGCTTTCCTAAGTCTTCTGTTGTAGTGAAGGTGAGTCGGGGGTAGGTGGCAGTCTGTCAGACCAAACTCACTGCCAGTCACCATAATGAGGACATTAGGGCTCCCTCATTAGTGCATTTCTGAGCCAAAGATGGAAATATACTCCTGAGAAGCTCTAATTGCCCTCAGTGTTTTATTGCATGATGAAATTATTGAAATTCAAGTCACACTTTTTCTCAGCAGGGACGGTCGTTTAGGTGCAGCGCGGCCTCTCGCAGGTCTGTCCTGATTCGTCGTGTTCGTCCTGCATGCTGTTTTTTTTTTCTCTCTGGAAAAGACCCTGGCGAGTCCCTGAGGGTCTCATGATGAGCAATGTACCAGAGTCCTCTTTGTTCATAAGATAATCAGCATCATTTTCACTAATCTAGCGAATGTGACCAAAGAGCTGCAGCAGAAAAACGAGGGCTCACATGGAGCCGGGTTCAGGGGACGGGGAGTCTTTGAGGAGGGGGACAGTGTGTGCAGACCTCCTGCTGCTTGATGAGCATCCAGGAGAGAACGAGTCCAGACACTGACATCCCACCTGTCGAAAATAATGAGATGCTCCCCTTTCATTCATCATCACGTGCACGGTTTCGTAGCAGTGGTTTAGGTGTGTGTAGGTGTTTTAAGTGCCTAACAATGCATTTCTGTGGTGTACATTTACATTTAAACACTTCTCCGATGTCGTGAATGATGCTTAAACACTGTTTTTGTCCTTCAGTTCCTCTCTGGGACTCACTGACACTGCATGTTGCTGTGATGTTTTGCACTGTATTGAGGAGCCATATCACACAGTCACATTACGAATGTGTTACTGTAAGCAAAGGATCATTTGCAGCTCATGCGGAAACGGCTTCAGTTTTTCTTTTTTTTCTTCTTTGAGAGTTTAGAGTTATAAGGTTCTAACTGGTTTAAAATGAAATTGTGATACTGTAAATCCTGAAGCAGTGGCTGTGTTTTCCTCACCTACACAGGGCACAGGGCTTTGATTTTAGACTTTTATTTAAACTTTACATCTGCTTCTGTTTGTTTAGTCGCTTTGCTCCATCCGTTCTTTGTCTGTTTTACATTATGAAAATACATTTTCCGACATTTAGGGCCAGTGTCCCTTAACTTCCCTCAAACACTTTTATTTTGAAGCATTTACTGTAAGTAAAGGAGGCCTGTGGAGTTTTTCTTACCAACATGCATTACAGCTAACAAGCACACTAGGTGTATGTTCACCCACATAAGCATTAGCAAAGCTGATTTTTTAAGTATTTAAATCATTCATTTTTTACAGCCATGTTTTCTAAATCCCTGTTGTCCTCTTCCTTTCTTTTGCTGGTGCTTTGCTGCATTTCTTCATGAACTACCACCATCAGCTGTCAGTCAGTTCACTGGTGTGGATCCTGTGGAAAATGGGGAGCATTGTTCAGTTGTTCTACTGATGGTCAAAAAGTCAAAGACTCTGTTGTCCCACAATGCAGTGTGTGAAGGAGAAGCACAAAAAGCAGCAGCTACTCACAGATGGAAAATATGCTAATACTAATTACAGCTCCAGCAAGATCATAAATATAAAACAAAACAAACACACTGAAATGTTTGGAATACCATTTTGCTTTTCCTTTGTAAAGTTTAATTGGCAGCATCATTTAAATTTGCACTTTGATTAACATCTGTTAAATGAAATTAATAAAAATCAAAACATCAAACTGTGTGTGATGGTGAGGCAGCTCCATGAAAAGAAAGAAATAAAAGATGAGCTACCAAACCGGGAGAAGCATTTTTCTTTTTAGCTTATTTGGCAGCAGCTTTTCATAAAAAAAAAAAAAAATCACTATCAAGATGTGCAAATAGTATGCATTAGATGAGTGTGAATTATAGAAGTGGGAGAGTGTTGGGTTCAACATAACACTGTGCTGAGCAACGTTTCAGAAATACCTTGTGCTGAATTTACCATTACACCAGTCATAGTGTAGGTTTCTCCTTCCCTTTCTTTGGAACCATGAATCGCACCATGTTCTGGGCTTTATTTGAGAATTTACAGTATCCACATGTCAATTAATTATTAATTTTAATTATTATTAATTTATGGTTATGCAGACGTATGTTTTTTTTTAGATAGAACTGTTCATCTTTGGAGAAGCCTTTACTTTAGCACTTCAGAGAACTGTGTTCATTCAGATATTCAGAACCTTATGACCCCACACACCCTGGTTATTTCTTCTGCTTAACAAACAGCAGTGAGTCTTAGCTGACTCATATTCAATTTTCAAAAGGCTGTAATGAGAAAAGAGTCGAGTCCAATCACTTGTCACATGGTATTTTCCTGTGTGTGTGTGTGTGTGTGTGTGTGTGTGTGTGTGTGTGTGTGTGTGCGTGTGCATCCGTCTGTCCCAGTCAGTGTGCTGGCCAGAGGGCAGTGCTATCTTTACCCTGCTGTTCCTCTCTGGGGAGATAATGGAGCGAGTCTCATCGCTCACACATAAATCAGATCGGTTATTTAGAAAGGTAAAAAGGTCTTGCTCTTTCCTTTCAGCTTCTCTTAAATGCCAGGCTTCGTGTTTTCTGTGTGACTGTTTCTATATGTCTGCTTACATGTGTGAGTTCCCGTCCATGAGTCTGTTTGTTGCTTGCACTCACCTGCTGAGTAAAGCTTGGTCACTGGGGGTTAACGGAGGCAGGACGTCCGAGTGGAAACTTTTCTTTGCGGGTGATTATTGTCACATCCCATCATTACGCCCCTCTTAACCTCTGAGTTTATCTGAGCACCCAACAACAGGCATGTATTTCTGGATGATTTGTTGGTAACATCCAGTAGACGAGTGGCTTTTACTGGAACTAGGAACCTCTTTTTAGAAGTGTTCGGAGGTCAGACAGAGATGTGAGGCTCAGAGAGAATCAGAGGAAATTTTGCTCACCTTCTTCCTCATCCTCAAAACGTGTCAGCAGATGAATCAAAAATATCAGAAAAAGCCTGTGTAAGAGGAACGCTTCCGGCCCTTTACCGATTGTGTTCTGCCTGATATTTGCCAGATTATATCGAGTGTAAATCTGTCGTTTGTGTGTGAACCGTGCTGAGGTTTTCTTTGTTTCTTACCCATCTATTGCACAACATTTCTCACTTCGAGCGTTCTCGAGGTTCGATACTACGACATGACTTGTGAACCGTGGAGCTTTCTGTCTCTCTGTTGCAGGTGGTAAACTGCTGGTACACACAGCTGTATGTGACTTCTGATGTTGCTGTGTTGTGTTCTTTTACTTGGGGTGGGGGATGTGTCGGGGCAGTGCCGGGCTGGTTTTTCAGAATAAGACGTATCTAGAGATGCTACTGTACGTGGAAGAGGGTCTTTCGTTGCTGTTGGGTGGGTTCGGGGAGGGTTTTCATGGCTACAGCTCCTCGTTCCATGGGAAGTGAAGTTCTCAGTATATTTACACATCTCTAAAGCCTCTGCTAAAGACTGATGACTGTTCATTTAGAGCTCAATGAATTTCTATAAATATTTTAGATTGCTCAAACTGATTGTGTGCAATTGTAATGATGGAAATTCAATAAAAAAGAGGTATTTTTACACAATAAGCTCCTTGTCCGCTCTGTTTTTTAGCATGTGTTTTATTTGGGTGGCAGAGGGTGACAGTTCTAAAGGGTTCATTATATTTCACATGAACTGAGAAGTACAGCATTAATATCTAGACACGAGATCATCTTTCTTTCTTTCTAATCTCTGATCCTTTCATTTGGAGATTAAAAGAAAATATTTAGGTTAAAATCTGAATAAATTTGGTTGATTTTTAAAAAATAAAACAAGCTGCTTTTAACTTTACTTCAGTGTGAAACATGTCGCAGCAACCTGTTGAAATGTTGTGATTTTTTTTATTATTTGCTGTGGAAACAACTGTTTTCCTGCTCAAACATCTAAAAACCTTTTCGACCGAATTTAGCCTGAACCTAAACATCTAAACCCTGTTTGAGCTGCTTATCACCACTTCTGAACTTACTTGGGTCTTTGTTTTTCTTTCTGTTTTTTTGTTGCCCTCTCGGCCTCAGACTGATGTGTTTGGGTTGTAAACTCTCCCCTGGAGGCCAGAGAAATGTCACGTAGCACGGCAGCTCCAAAGCGGTGTGCTCCAGGGCTGGGAACTGGACTCAGTGAACTTCCGTACACTTACAGTATGAGGATATTGCGTGCAAAAAAAAGAAAAGCAAGATGAGAGAGTGAGGGGCAAAGAAAAGCAAAACAAAACCAATAAAAACTAAACAGTGTGCTGAGAGGTGATTGGACGAGAGTGCGAGGAGCCCCACAACAAAGCAAACTACCTGTGACTCCTCGTTTCTCACACACCACCTGCTCCGACACACAAAGTGTTTTGACGCACATCCCTCCCACCCAAAGTCAATTCTTAGACACAGACTTTTAAGTTGGAAGGTGGATATTTTTAGCTCTATACTGCACCACACAATGTCTTCCTTCCTTTCTCGACCATCTCTCAGACATTAGGGAACAAAGATCACCTTACAGTTCCATCCTGCATTCACAGAAGGTAAAATAAAAGCCTGAGATGCATAGACACATTTACGTTTCTTATTTATACAAAGGCTGGAGGATTTTCCATCAATCAACTTCAGACCCCTTGAGTCCGGCCACTTTGTGTAAACCAGGCCACCTCTCAAGGCTAAGGTCAGGGTCTGGGAGATGCCAGACTTCTTCCAAATGCTCAGCGTTATCCGGTGTCACTGGAATGCTGTTCTGTTTATTTTTAACAACACCACAACTGCTTTTTTTTTTTAATTCTTCAGCAAGTTGTTTGCTCCTTGATCCTCCAGCGTCATTGGAGTTTTCTCTTTCACTTCAGAAATTCAGCACCTTTACCATGAGCGAGCTTTGTTTACTCAAAAATGAAAGAATTACGGACTGTTTGACATCAAAAGAAATGTTCTAATGTGTCAAATGTCACCTCATTTAATGAGAACAGAGGTCACACTCAATAACTTACATTCAGTGTCAAGGCTGACTTCTGTTCATACTGAGGGTTGTGTACAAAAGTAGCTTTTTTTTTGTTTTCTTGAGCAAATCAGACAAACATGAAAGAGAGCTGCGTAACAGACACCTGAAATAAAAGAATGCATCATGATGTTTGAGTCAAATGTCAAATGTTTTATGTATCTTTGTGAAGCTCTTAGTGAGAGCGTCATTTTGTGTTAAACGTACATTATGATTCTGAAGAAATGTGGTTTAAATGTAGACTGATCACACTCTATGACCAAACAGCAGCCACGAGGTTTAACTCAGTATACATTTACAGTTATTAAACTTTGTGTTTTCATTTTTAAGAGACATGGGGCCAAGCGGGAGATTCCTCGCTGCACGCCTGCCATGCTGCTGCTGCGTGCCCTGGTTTAAATTTCCGAATATAAGCGACTGGCTTCCCATACTGACAGCTGATGATGTCATGGAAACTCTTCTGAGCAGCATATTTTTAAAAACTGGGGAATGATTTATAATGAAATGCAGCCCCAGAGTTTTTTACAGAGGGGGGATGTGAGGTTTGGGTTCTGCACTGGACTCGGTGCACGAGTGTGGGGTTTTTATGTTCTTTTGACATGTAAACTGCTCAGAAACCCAAAGCAGCCATTACATCCTGTCATGTCCAGAAGTAGGATTTCTTTCCTGTTGTCATGACTGGAAGAAAAGAAGATTGCCTGCAGACACGTGGAGCCTTAATGCATATTTTACCTTCAGAATCCCACAGCTTCAAACTGTAAATATCACTCAACTGAGCCTCACTTGACCCGTTCTTTCTCCTCTGAGAGTGCAGCAGATAAAGAGCCTCTGGAGGATAATAGCAGGCCTCAGGCAATGCAACTGTATGACAGGACTGACAAGTGGATGTTTTCACTCCTGTTAAAAGGAAAATAAGAGTTACATAAGACAAAAAGTCCTCACAGGACCCCTGATCCCTCCGTCCTCCTGAATCTCCTCAGGCTGATGATAGATCAGCGATGCCAGAAAGTCCAAAGGACTGTGAGCAGAGGACGTGCCAGCGCAAACGGGAAGCGCTGTACTTATTTGGGTAAAAGGGAGGGGAGTGAGGGCCGTTGAGCTGGTGGCGGTGGGACGGGGGCTGCTCGTACACCTGCATTAGTGTAGCTCCTTGGGAAAAGGGAAGAAAACAGGATCTGAAACTCAAACAACATCCTGCAAAACCCCCCATCCTCCCCCCGTCCCAGAAGTGTTTATGCTGTTTTTCCTGCTCTTCTCTGTAGAAAGTGGGAAAGAGATGAATCAGTCAGAGTGGGGCTTGTGTGAGGCTGTGATTGGAGAGAGGAAGAGGGTGAGGAGGGGTAGGGGTACTTCCTTCTGGCCAGCCTCTGCTCATCTCCGTACGAGTCATCTCCCCAGAAGTTCATTCATCTTTTTTATTCAAATTGTCGTTCGTGACCAAAGCCTTCTTAAATCTTAAAATAACACTGCCGACTGTGACTCAGATTCATGTCACCTTGTATAGTCCCTGCTGCCTTTTGGGAAGTTTGGAAAGAGAGGGAATTTCATATAACTGAAATGAAAACACAACATTGTGGTTTTGGATTCATTTACCTCAAATGCTTCCTGATGCAGATACCTGCCCACTTCCTGTCTTTAGGTACTGTGTTTGTACAAATGGAGGTGAGAGGAGAAGGTAAAAGCTAAACGAGTAGAAACAAAGAAGAAAAAAACTACACATGAAACCGCTGCAGCTCATTCAGTGACAAGGTGAATGGATTACGAAGAAACCACACTCACAAGCGTTCATGAATGCTCCATGAATGCTCCATTCATGGAGCATTCATGGAGTCATCTCATGGATTTTCCAACACAGAGACCACAAAGTAAACAGGTAACAGAGCAGATCTGAGCTATAAGGGTAGCTAATAAAAATAAAAAAGACAAACTAATAAACATAGAAAAGTACAAATGAACTACAACATCAATGTAGCAAAAAAAATGGGGCAGCACATTTTCACAGTACAAACAGGAGGGACACTTCAGGTCTTATTGCTTTTCATTCTTTAGATACATTTTGAAAACGAGACCAAACTCAATACAAGTTCCATACGTCTGTCATTAGAGACTGGGGGTGGGGATCGGGCGGTTGAACCATATGTTTCACTTAAATAAAAAAAAAGACCCTCCCACATAATTTCTCAACTCTCAACTGAGCAGAACTCACGTTTCCCACATTGCACCTCAGGAGTGGAGCTGCCAAAATTTTAGTCAGTACAACAAATGGTGTGTGCTGCTCAATAAATATGTGAGCTGGGCTTTATTTTTGAACTCAGAGTTACTAAATGAACATGACTTTATTTAGTGACAGTGGTAACTGTTATTACTGCACAGGCAGCAGCTCTGTGGCTGTGGAGCTTCATTCATAACCTATTCAGCAAACCAGACTTTGTACGACTCTTCCAGTGTTTAAACATACCTATGGATAAACCCAGCTGGGACATGTCATGTTTAAAATATCACATTTTCAATTGAAAAAAAAAACAAATAAAAACTGTTGGAAAATACATAACTTGCTTGGGGAGATTGTACTGACATACTCGACTGGTCTGACCACACACACTCAGAGTGAACGTCGTGCCTGCTGACCACAGAGGAAGTGACTGCCAGAGAGGAAGTGAACATGTCCCGTATGTGTGTGCAGCAAAGGGGAAGAAGAAGTGTTAAAGTTATTAGCTGAGTGGGAGCGGTGCATTAAGGGGGCATCCTGTGCACAACAAGTGCTTCCTGCTCCTGCCTCCAACACCACAAACAACCACAGAGGGAGGGCAGGGAGAGTGGAGTGGGCCATGAAGGGAAACTCCGAACTTTAACCTCCTGACATGTGAACCAGCCGACAACCAAACACAGGTGGAAACTATACGGTGCCCTCAGGAAAACATTCCCCAGAAGGCTGCTTCTCTATCTATACTGTGAACACCTATAGAGGTCTTTAAAGTCCACAAAGGAAAATATATGTTTTTCATTTTAGCAGGCACATTCCTGCACACACACACACACACACACACACACACACACACACACACACACACACACACACACACACAATGGGGCCCCTCCTTAAATGCGGCATGCATGGCTTATTAAACTCGAGAGAACATCAGACTTCTCCACATTATGAAATTCCTGAATAAAGTCTGTGATGCAACTGGGAAGCAGGATTAACAAAGCCTGTTCCTGGCTCATTGCCCGCCCTTATCCACAACAGGTTGTGCATTACCTGAACCCGACAGTGATCTGATGAGGCTCATCAGAATCGAGATAATAAGTGCAGGGTGTTTTCATCCCTCTTGCGATCTGGGCGAACACACCTCTGTGCACCTCTCTGTTGCTGGGGTTTGAATCAAATCAGCCTGATGGTCCAGTTTTTGACTCAGGGCCTGTGATCACAGTTTTGAGGATTAAACTTAAAAATGCTCCAAAAGTCCAACAGGAGCAAAATGCTTCTTTGCTATTTACAGTAAAGTGTCTGAGTAACTTTTAGAGAAGCTCTCATGATTAAACACTTAATACTCAAAATACCCAAAGAAGAGAAGCCAATCATACACATGGCAAGACCACTTTGCACAGTTCTTTACATAAGGTGAAGAAATGCATTACTAATGAATGAAAAGCAAAATAAAATAGATTAAAATAAAAAAAATAAAATTAATTAAAATTAAAATAGAAAGATGATTTTGAATTTATTTATGAACACACTGAGATGATTCCTCTCATAAAGTTTGAATAAAAAAGACAACATAATGCCTGAGTGGTTCTCCTCATGATCAGTAAATTAATCTTCATGTGTAAAATCAGTGGAGTGCCCTTCTAAGCTTTGTAACTTTCAGCCCAGATTTCACTGGCAGCAGTTAAATTAAACACTGGCCCAGGTCTGTGACACCACATCTGTTTATTCCCTACAGTCGTCCTCTAGCTCGTCTATTCCCGGGCGTCCACTCAGACCTGGACAGGCTTGACTGTCTGGTCCAAAGTGGGCGTGGGTGCCACTGTTGCGCCTACGTGATGTGCACCAGTGCCAAACTTGTGTCCCATCCCTGCCAAGGGCCACATCCCTTGAAACACGCCTCTGGCTTTTGTTCGGCCGATTGGCACTGACAGGTTCAGCTGTTATCGGCCTTCTTGTGGCACTCTCACCTCTGGAGCAACCCACCTCTCAGGCCCTAAATAGAGAGGAGGATACACACAACACATACCAGGTTCACCCTCTGCTTTCCTGCTCCCTCTATCATCAGTCATTTTGCTCGTGCATGGTAAACAACAGTCAGTGATTGGCTGGATGCTGCAGCTGTCTGAAATCGCAGAGGAGGCAACAAGAACTGTGGATACTCAGGCACTTTACTTTCCTCTGGTTCCCAAAGACAGAAAAAAACAGAATTCCCATCAGGGACCATCATCATGATCATTTAAAAACAGAATAAACAAACATTGTTTCTATAATAGACTTAAAATGTCCTTTAGTTTGTCTGAGGTGAGCTGGAGTCTGACCCGGGTCTTTGGGTCAGAACTCGATCTGGACAGGTAGATGTGCAACTATTAAGGTCTACCTGTGACCCTGAATCCTCCCTCCAGACATGTCTGTTAATCTCACCAAACACATGACTCCTGCAGCACGGACCACTGAATAAATCGAACGCACCCTCCGGGATCTGGCGGGATATTTAAATCACTCGTGTCTCGTCCACTCGTTTCGGCTCGTTAACGTTAATTTGCTGAAACGCTGGAAACGTTTCTCATGCTGCATTTAATAACCGAGCTAGTCCGTCAGACTTTGGATGTTTCGCTTCAGGACGGTTTTATGGAGGGGATCACGGCTCCTGGTCACAGCACCTGCCGGCCTCAGGTGATTTGTTCACCTGTCGGTGCTGTGGATAACTGAGACTGCGACACCTCTGCACTGAATCACTGCTTCGCTTCAACAAGGTGAGGATGTGCTCGTCTCTGTGTGCTGGTGCCTTCACCTCATGAGTCTCTATCAGTAAACTAAGAGGCTGGTTGTTGTGTTGACTGTCTGCGGGTTTGTTTCGTTTGAGTCTGATTTCTGCTCTTAATGCTGCTGCTTTCCACGTCTGGTGTTTTAATCCTATTAATGATCAGTTATTTACTCTCCCTGGGAGAGCTGTTTGCCACATTAAGTATAATTAATGCTTCCAGTATAATGCGTTTGCCTTCCTGCTGTTGAAATGTGAATGCTGCTGTTTTGAACTTTGTGCCTTGTGGGCTGAGATGGTCCTGCAGTAGGTTGTTGGCCTCATTTGGAGGTTTTCTGTTGACTCATTGCAAACTTGCATCGGCTGGTTTTATGTCTTGGCTCTCTGGATGTAAACATGAGTGTTGTCTTGCTCAGTGTCCATTCATATCATTATTTTCTTGTAATATTGGGTTTATGGGGCTTATTATGCAGGATATATCTCATTCTCATTCACACGTTGTCTAATTGTCCTGCTGTAGTTCCATTTTGAACCAAAAGTATATTTAAACTTCAGGCCTCTTATATACTGCTTATCTCATTGTGACCTAAGGAGATGTTGCCATTTTCCGTATTAAAATCACAGTATTGCAGCCTGCTTCATGTGAGTCTCTGTGGTCTTGACAGTATAGTGTTCAGTGTTCAGGAGTTCTGATTTTATTTTTGTGCAGAGATGTTTATTAACATAAGTCCCCATTTTTGCTGGGCTGAGGTTAGAGAAGGCTCGCTTGTGTGTAAGTCACCGAAATAAAAAATAATAATGAATAGAAGCTGTCAGTCTCAGGCCTGTTTGGGCCTCCTCCTCCTCCTGCTGCTGCTCTCTGCTGTAAAGCCTTCATGCTGCATATGCTGAGTTCAAACAGCCTTTCTTAGCATTCATACCAAAAACAGCATTGATGAGGAGGTGTTGTTTCAGGTACAGCACAAGATCCAGGTTAGAAAAACAGAACCGTGAGTTTGTACCAAATACTACATCTTATCAAAGTTCAGATTGTTCTCTCCTCAGAGTCTGAGGGTAGAAAAGAGGCTGTTCAAAATACAAATAATCTACCAGCAGTTTGCACTTGCATGTTTGTGATTGGCCAGTGCCGCACCTATCTGCATGATGATGTTGATTTTGCCATCAACATGCATGAAAACATACAGAAAATGTGATTAATAGTGTGATAATAGCATTTACTATGATATTTTTGGCCACAGTAACTGTAGCGTGAAAGGTAGTGACGAAGTCAGAACCTGTTTGATATCAGCTCTGCACAAACTCTGTCACGTAATAAATCCGTACCACACGACTCGGGTTTCTGTACTGTAGCTGAATATCACAGGCATGTTAATGCTCCTTTAATACGGTATAGCTGGTAAACAGTCTCCATCAGTGTTGACCTTCACACAGACAATTTACAGAGCAGCGAGTGTGACCAACCTGATACTGTCCTCTGAGCCCGGCTGACATGTGAAGAAGCCGCTGGATTCATTAACCTTACAGCCGTCGTCCCGAGGGTTTAAAAGTTCAGGGCCATTGGTGCAGGAACTCAAGATTAACTCCACTGTCAAACTATTCATCACAATGCTGCTGTGCTATGTTTTGAACAAGAAACTCTACCCGGTAACGACAAGGCATCTCCAAGCTTGAGGCAATAATGTGGAGGTGACACCGAATGACCTGGTGGTGTCTCCATGCACAGTGACATTGCATGAAGTATGGGCAGCTTCTTCTTATAGAAGCATGACGACATGAGACACCAGACCAACACATGAGGGGACTGCCAGCTAGTGTTTATGTTTTGAGTTTAAAGTCAAACATTTGCGTGGAGGCATACCACCGCCATGCGGTACTTCTAGTTTTAGTTATGTGTCTGTTTATTCTTTCAAATTCTGCCCTGTCACCTGTGAGCTGTAGTGGACACTTATTTTGAAAGAACTGAATGAAGTGATGTAAACTCCTCAGAGAAACATGGGTGAGCGTTAACGCCTGGGAACGTTTTGGGTGAATGAGGAGGGAAAGCAGAGCAGCAGAGATGTTGGCAGCCTCACACAGTTTCTCCCCTTGTGGTTCCATTGTATCGTATGTCTCCTGCCCTTCTTTCTTTCCACTCGCTCTTCCTCTGTGTAATTCAAGACCACACAACACAATTGGCTGTGGCTCACGGTAAAATTGAAACATCAAAGGAAAGTTGCTGAATGGATAAAAAAAGAGACTAGAGATCATGTATTTTTTTTTTTTCCCCCTTCTGCTACTTTGGCTCGTCACATTTTTTCCATCTGAAAAAACAGGGCCGATCATGTTCCTTGATTGCAGTTTGTTTCCCCTTGTTAAAGAGAAAATAGCAGCATAGGGGTTAAATTTGGACTTGCTGAATATCTGCTTGGAAACCATACTCTTCTGCATCTGCTGAGGTCAGTGCATCTGTCTTGCTCTCTTCATTTGCGTCCCTGCACATAGCAGGTGAGGAGGGATGGGTTGATCTTGATTGATGGATTTAATCCACCATCAAATCAGCTGGTTTTAACCATGATATCAGTGTTCAGTTTAATTGGAAGCTTCCAGTTAAATGGAAATATTAATGGAGGATTAAAGAGGTTGTTGTCAACAAAGTATTTAATTTGTCTCTGCCTGCAAATGACAAGGGAGTCGCCAGGAAATTAGAGGTCTAAGTGTTGGCCCCCTCTGACTCTTAGTTAAAATTCAAAAATGAAAATAAACAAACAAACAAACAACCATTTGTACGCCTTGTAAAGGGAATTTTTGTTAGAGCAATAAAAGCAATTTGAAAATTTCACTTGTGTTCTCAGAACTCGTGACAGACATTTTTAAATAACTTTAAAACTAACTAAATTAAAACAGTTTAATTGATACTAAAAATGATCAATAGTTGCAGTCCTGTAATAATTACTCCTCTTCCATGGTTGGATGTCTGTGTGATCCTCCTGGTTTTACTGACACAGCAGTGACTCACCGTCCTTTGTTTTAAGCCTGGACACAGCACACGGCTTAAGGTCCCGGTCGTAATCACTTCTGTGTGATTGACATGACATTCTCACAGTGTTTTACCATCCACTGACAAACCTGACCTTCTCCTAATATTTACCAATGACAGAGTGAGTGTTTGGGGAAAAAATATAACACCATCCTCGCTGATTCACCATCCACGTGTTGGTTACCACAGACGTGGAAACTGTGCAACAGGAGGTGCAAATATTTTATTATTCCCATCTGAGATACTTAATGGCCATCAGTCTGTTAATAGCTGAAGTGGGAAACACCAAACAGGGTAACCCAAGCCGGGTTATCTCCACCACGTGCTGTTTACTCGTAGCTCAAGACTGAACCGTTTTAAAGAAACTATTTTTGATTCGACCCTTTGAGAGGAAGGTGAAACGCAATATTTACCTGTCACAAATCAAGGACAGCTGCCCGTCCACAAACTGTACACAAACACATACAAGCAGAGGTCAGGAGGACAGCTGTGAATCGTGGGAGTGAACGGGGCTGGTTGGGTCGTTTCATAAAGTGCCTCGCTGTGCCTGGTTTCTCGGAAGCTGCAGAGAACTGCCTCTTCTGCTGTTGCAATCAGGGTTAATTTGACTAAACCAGGATTGAGCAAGAAATTAGTTTCAAAAGCCTTTACTGTAACTTCTCTGTGGGAAAATTACCATAGAGGAAGACTCATTCCTCAGCCCTGAGGAGTGCACTGCATCCATCACTGCAGTCCATCGTTACAGTCAGCGATTAGGCTCCATTGAATCTGACATTTCAAGATTTGTAGGCTTGTAATTCTGTCAGGATGAAAATATGAATCATGCACCGCAGAAATACTTTCTCACTCAGACTGAAGTTTAGGCTCAGCAGTTAAGACAAAATAAACACTGTTAATTGCCAAGATTTAATAAACCCAGTTTGGTTCTTTAAATTTACACTACAGCACAGTTTATATAAAAACAACAGTGCGCTTTAAGTGGTTACATTTGTTCCTGATCAAAACTGTACAGACAGTAGCAACAAAGAACACAACAAAATATACAAATATGTTACAGTTGCAGACTCAGGTTTTAGCACTATAAAAATCCTGGACCTCATGTTACTTTACATAGAAATCAGTAGAAGGTGAAGCCACGAAAATGACCTCAGGCTGCAGAGTTCAGGCCAACTCAGTGCACTTTAAACCTTGAGTCTCAGGCCTAAAATGTTGCAGATGTAAAATTTGCAATTTATATATTTTGCTCATATCCATCAAGCAGAGGCTGTAGATGAACATCATTGTATTCAGAGCGTCATATAGAGACCTTGCACCAGCGGAGACCTTGTGATGAAGGCTGACCTTTCCCTGTGAGCCAGTGAACACACACAAGTCTGCAGCACTGCAGGGCCGTGCTGTGATAAACTGTGGGAGAGCTGGCGTAGGCCTGTGTCCGGCCTGAACCGAGCGCCCGGCTGCCTGTAAACAGCCTCTGCACTGTGTCGCACCGACTCCTGCAGCAGCTGGTTCCGCCTATTGTTCCACGCTCCTGGGGAAAGCGTCACAAGCTGAACAGTGACACCTCTCAAGGGTGTCCCCAGAGCGACCCAGTGCACCTCTTTCACACAATTCATCTCAATATGTCAGGAAAATGGACCCTGAGCGCGCAATGGAGAAATCGAAGACATTCAAGAATCAAAAGTGAACCAGGCTGGAAAGCAGAAGCATCATTAATGCACAACCGCACTTCATTTAATGGACAGAAAAGGGGTCGATGCAAATCCTCCTTCAGTCTCTGTAGCTTTAGTCAGCCAGTTGACTGAATAATTTATCTTTTCTGATGTTGATACAGGGCACAAATGAAAATGACTGCAAGAAGCAATATGGTTACTGTCTCATAGTTTAATTATGGGATAAAGATTATTTAAAATGTATTTTATCATTATTCATTAATAGTCGAAGTTGTGTGTCAGATCAGCATCAGTGGTGCTGAAATTTACTCGAGCTGCGAGCTTTAGCACAGACGAAATACATATTTGGGAAGCTGTCGTTCGTCAGCTGTGAGCACAGGAATGCCAGACAGGTGCACAGAGCCTTGACAGGAGCTCTACATGTTAGACCAGCCTGCAGACCTCTGCAGGGCAGGACGGAGGGGGATCACCTGTGTGACCGCAGGTGAAGACTGTGCACTAATGAATATTTAAAAATAAATAACGTTGCCACTATGTTTACTCAGTGTTTTTCTTTGGTCACTGAGGGACACCATTACAGGAAATTTGCGTGCGGATCTGAATCCAGCCCTTCCTTCTATCTTTTTCCTGAAGTTAGGAAGTCCCTCTGTATATTTAGACCACAGCTGTCCACCATGGAAATATCCAAGGCCCCAGAACAGCTCATGGAAGGTGAGAGAAACCAAACTGAAACGTAAACTCACGCCAGAGCCAAGCCTGGCCTGAGATGTGCTGTTAATGCAGAGACAAATTTGATCATTATCATATTCAATCATTTATCAAATCAAATGTGAGGATTTCCTGCTTTTCTGTTTGACGTCATTGTTAACTTGAATATCTATGAATTTCAGACTTATGGCATTTTCTGACATTTTATATAAAATTATTTTTGTAATTAAAAAAATAATCAGCATAATCAATAATTCAAATGCCTCCAGTTAATAAATACAGCCATAATTTAATGGTCTGCGGTTGTTTATAAAATAGGAAATTATTAATTATAATTATTTTATTATAACTCAGTTGATTTGGGGGAGAAAGATATGGATCACTGAGAAAACTCCCACAAGGTCAGTTTAGAAGATGTTTTGGAGCTGTTTATAAAACCACAACCTTCTTTGTTTACACACTTCATCTCCTGATGAAGATCATGTGATATGATCAAAAACTCCAGAGAAGATTCTAAATAGACCTTGTGGTGAGTTGGTTTTCTCATGAATGTTTGGAGTCTGCTCGTTGGTTTACAGCAGAGAACATTATTATTAATGATGAATAACAACAGTGCAAATCAGAGACTGAGGAAAGGCCATCATTGATATTTAACACAAAACGTTAACAGACTCTTACACAGTCTGTGGGCCGTGGTGTCAATGCCCAGTGTCGTCTGGAGAAATAAGAAATAGAAAGAGAAACAGAAAGATGAACGACCATGAATCTTTTCTGCTGTAACAGCAGACGGTAAAGATTCTTCAGAAATTATCAGGCGCTTCTCATCATTCCCAGCGCCTCCTGCCCTGGGACTTCCCACAGTTCAGTGTGTTTCCTCGCCACCCTGACCTCGGTATCGTGCACGTTCCATGCAACCAGCTGTCATGTTCCTCATGTGAAACAGCTGTGTGAGGGGAAAAAGGGTGTGACAGACGGGAGACAATGACTGTTGGAGGGCTGATGTCCGTTTTTAGACTCACTGACCCGTTTCTAGTGTCATCCAAAGATTGCAGTGTGTTTCGCTGCTGCAGGAAGGGCTGAACAACTGTGCTGCAACTTGACACCCCATCAAAGAGCCTCTGAAAATAAAGTTTTCATCCTCTCGTAATAGAGGAGTTTTTATGTAAAGGTTAGTGAGGCTGGATGCCCCCGTCTTCCTGTAATTGTCTCAGTCATGCTCCCATTTCCACGACTGAGCAGAAATCCAGCAGCACTGAGTGTGATAGCAGGCTCAGGTGAACCAGTGCTCGTACTGATGCAGACACACAGCTCCGTGTACAGCCTGTAGAAACAGAAGAGATTCATTCAAATCATTCATTCGTTCTTGTGTTTATATTCGGTGTCAAACCAGAAACTATTGTGTTTCTTTTACAAGGCTCTGAGAGCAGTGCTGGGCTGTGTGGAGGTTTTGGTGTAATCTTTGAAAAAAATCTTTGGAAAAATGCAGGTAATGGCAAAGAAGCTGTGGTTAAGGTGTGATTATGGTTAGACAGCTAACTCAGATGGTCAGGGTTAGAGAAAGTTTTTTTTTTTTTTTTTTGCCTCTGTGGCTTTTCACAGAGCAGAACAGGAGAACCTCACAGCAAGAGGTAAAAGTCTTGTCTCAAAATCACCTTAATGTACAATACTGTAATGGAAATATGGAAAGATGTTCGATGGAAATGGAAAACAGCGACGCACAACAGTTGCTTCTGTTCACTGCTCGGTAGTAAACGCTGAGCGGCGGCTGCTCTGCAGGGGATTAAAGTGTAACTGGATAGTGGTTGTAAATACAGAATATTTCTTAAAGCTGTATGTCAGGTATATTTAGCAATGAAAAAAATAAAATGACTAAACTGTAGATAAAAAGCAGGAACCACAAGCACATGATGAAATAAAATGCCAAAGTAAAACGGAGCTTCCTCTGTTCTAGTACATGATTTGCCATAAAGATCAAAAGGAGCACAGTGAGAAACATCTGGGGAAAAAACAAAGCTTGTTTTAGACTCCTGCGATCAGAGAAAACATTACGGATCGGGTCAGGGAGGTCAGAACAGGTGAAGCTTGACAAGGTCAAAGGTCAGCTGTCCTGTGCAAGTTCAACACTACGGTTAATTCTTTGTTTGACTCCAGTCAGCACACAAGAGTTGTTGTATCTGCTTACACTGAAGGTTTGGCTCTCCGTCTTTCACCTGATCGTAGGAAAACCGCTGAAGCATGTTAGAGGGTGAGCTGGTTTACAGGTAATTCACTCTAGTGAAACTGAAGATCAACACCAGAAGCACAGAGCGTTTTGAAACATGGAACCAGGGAGATCAGCAAAGCTGTAGTAGAGATAGAGGCAAGAGTGTCAGAGATACATGTGGTTTATTGTTCTGTTCTTTCAGGGCTGCTCTTCTGCTTTTATTTGCAGTTGTAGGTCTGAGTTGCTTTGAGGCAGTGTCACAATGTCACCGAGCAACTATCACATTTCAGATAAGTAGAAGCTACAGAAGAAGCTGTGAGATAGGAAACACTGTGGAAAAATGTACCTTTTACCCTTAAAGCTTGATCCTGCTTCCGATCCTGCTGATCACATGTGGACACACTTCAGGGGGTTTGTGGGACACTCAACAGAGCTGATGAACCAGAACAGCAGCAACAAGCTGAACCACAGAGACTGCAGGCAGCAGTATGTTCCAGGGATCTCATTAAATCCTACAAACAGAATGTTATTAATATTGTTAACGATTTTATTATTCAAAGGGGTAATGAATATGGACGGTCTCAGTCTATTCAGAGCTTCTACAGCAGCTCCACTGATATAAAATATTATATTCTGTACAAAATACAAAACAGAACTGCCAAAGAAGAATTGTGATGTACTTTATTTTTTCTTAAGAAATGCTTTTGTCTGCTTTTTTAATTTGCTTTACAAAATCTAACATAGACTCGAGTGTTGAAGCTGAATTATGTAGGAAATATTAGCACAAATATCAGACTGAACTTATAACTTAATATTGGCAAATACTATCTTCTTTCTTACATTTCAGAAGCAAATATTTTAGTTTTATGTAAAAAAAGTCAGAATATTTCACTTACACCACTGGCACTTAACCGATGACAACAGTCCAGTCAAGCAACCCTCTGCTTTTCAGTGCCTCAGCAACATTTAAATGATCCACAGCTACAGAACGTCTCTGGCCATCATTTCATGCACTGAGACTCTGACTCAGAAAACTGTACTGCTGTACTGCTGATCCCGGGTAGCCCGCTCTGCCGTCATAATTAAGGAGGGACATGAGGTAATTTGCATCTGTGTTGTGTTCAAAAGTCCACAGCTTAAGCTGAACGCATGGTTTTGAAGTGTGTATACCGGGTTACCCACTGATCTCGGGGACAAGTGGAAAAGTACAACCAGTCCATGTCAAACTGGACAAAAGGCTGACTGGCTCATAGAGGCCTGCTGGTTAATGTCCATAAACATGCTAAAAGACCTGCCTGACACCGAAGCAACGATGACAGTCTCTCCAGAGCGGTGTCTGTTGAATGGCATACAGATTTGTATTTGTACAGTTATGATGTGGTTATGTGTCCTATGGAGACTTTAACAATGGCAAAGTCAGTCTCTCTGTCTGTTGGTCTACTACTTTGGTCCAGAGCCATCATCAGTTTGTCCAATACTTTGGTTTATGACCTACAAAACTAATAGTGTTCCCATCATCCTCAGCTGTCCCTAAAATGTAGTGCTAATGTGAACATGGTTAACATTATACCTATACACATAGGTATAATGTTATAATGTATGTATAATGTATAAGCATATACATTATGTATGTTAGCATTGTTGTTGTGAGCATGTAAGACATCATGACCATTTCACAACACTTGAAGATGCCCATTCTGTAACACAAAGCAGTGGCTCTTCCTGATAGTGTGTCTCTCACAGTGTGTGAAAGGCACCTGGGAGGCGACTCCTAGCTGAAGAAACAAACAGCTCTGTTGATGACAGAATAAGAGGAGCTTCTCTTTCCTCTCCTCCTTATCTCAGGATGCATCTCAGGCCTCTCCTAATACCTGCCATCCTGATTAGATGTGGAAAAAAAGCTCTGTGCCATCCTTCCTCCTCTAATTGCATCATCTGCATTGATCGTCTTGAGATTAAATTAGATGCTTTTTAAATAGATCGATGTTCAGACTACAGCCGTCAGTGGAGTTTCAAGATTGGCATAAGATTGGTGTTTTAACTGTTGTAGAACAGGTGTGAATCCACAACCGCTTCCTATTTGTAGAGATTATGATGGGACTGTAGATCCATGTCTGCTTCTAGGTTTCTGACTGATTTTAGCTGTGTGAGCTGGTTATATCTGTTAGTTCGCGTGTCTCCCTTCTCTCCAGCCGTCCAACTCTTTTGTCCAGTTGCTCTGTGCAAAAACTGAACTGTTTGAAATGAGTCTGTCAAGCTGTGCCTGGGGTTTCATTTTGGAAACAACATGGTCTTCACTCTGGTGCCACATAGCCTGGTTTCATCGCTCTAAATTGACGCCCACGTATCAGTCATTTGTTCAGAAGTTATTATAGGGCTGGTGTTCTGCTCACTGTCAACTGTTTACCAGGTTAGAGGAACAACTGACCAATCCGATCAGAGTGGGTGGGATAATAATTAGACACCACTTTTACTGGACAACAGTAAATACTTGGTGGACTGATAGAAACAATGGGAATACAAATACCATAAAGCCACATCCTCCAGAAATACAGTGTTGTGTATGTTTCAACCTGAGTTGAACCTGAGGTGTTTGCTACAGCTCATTCCTCTGTGACATAGAGGGGCCTCCCATTCTAAAGGCCTCAGGGCTTTCAAAGGATTCCCAAGTTTCTTATGAGAAGACGTCATGTCTTCTCATAAGAAACTTCACAAAGCATGTGTGTTCAGGGACCACTCTTTATGTCCTGGGAGTCGACATTTAATCAGGAATCTTCACTGATGTGGAGCATTTCCATCCAAAACAAGAATAAAATCCTGCAATGCATCAGTCACTCTGGAAAAAATATAGCAAAGCAGAGATAATGTGGTTAAAATCTAACCATTAGTAAATGATCTTGAAATCGCACTCAAGAATGTCTAAGATGTGTTTACCTGACACCACACACCCCCCGGTTGCTATGGCGAGGTGAGAGCTGCAAAACGACGAGTCTGTGACTAAGGACCCAAGCAGCGACAACAGCAGAGGCATCAGGCCAGGTGACAGTGGCAAACACACACATATGCACACTTACACACACACACACGGCACCATTAGCATCCATAAAAAGCCAGGGCCTGTCAGCATTAATCACCCCTGGCCTGTTATTGTGAACTCTTTAGCGGAGGTGTACATGGACATCTAACAACAGGTTTTTCCCCCATCATCATGTGTGCACAGCCCATGTGATCCGAGAGACAGCAGGGTACCTGAAATTTGTCCTGTCCTCCACCAGGAAACTGTCACAAGGTGTGAAAAAAGTTGAGCTGAGTAGAGTGATTGATTACACCAAGTCTGTGGTGTAACCTTGGAGCCTGTAGCTCCTTAATGCAGACGTATAAATCCAGCTAAAGCTTCACAGACAGGGACAAGACTATGATGGTTCAAATGAGGTTAACGGTGTTCTCATATCGGGGACTGTGTCCCAATTACTACTGTATTTGGGACACAGCATAGTAAGACAGCTGTTATGGCTTGTAAGCTTTCTCTTTAACAGTAACTCAGTAAATGAAGGCTCTTTGTTGGTTGCCTTGGTGTTGTCAGGACTATATTAAGCCTCTGATTAAAGAGATTGTCTGAGCCTTCAGCTGCACACCAGTTTCCCACTCCTCCTCCCTTTGGCTAATTAATAAGACTGCTGAATGTGCTGTGATCCTTAGCAGCACAGACAGCTACCTAGTGCAGTATAAAGTTTCCTGATTTGAAAAGATGTGTCACGTGAGGAGTGATGACTTGTACACCTAAACAGGAACGTAGAAAACAAAGAAAAGTAGCAGATCCTCAGATGGAATTGGTGAATATTTGGCTTAAAAAAAGTTTTAAATGGTTAATCAATTACCCAAATTAATCACTTGAGCTTTGTAATTGATTCAGCAATAGTCAGTGTAGGGAGATATGTACACCAGTAGTTGGTGTACCTGGTGAAAGGCTTATGGAAAAAATAATGAAGAGATCTTTGGATCTACAAAGTTGAAATCAGTGGAAATCGACTGGTTTTCTGGCCTAATTGTGATGACATAATCCGGTTTGGCACTGGGCCAGAACTGGCACAGCAGTGAAACCAAGTCTACCAAGTCCTTCAGGAATAAAAGTCTACACTGCTTTTCTCTTACCAAGGCTTTTGACTTTAACAGATCATCTCCGTTCCAGGACTTTGTTTTATTTTGGAAGTCTTTTTTGCTAGCTCTCCACATTGCCAATAGGATTCACACTGCATACCTGTCCCCTGTGGGAGCTAAAGCTTAGGTAACGTACTCAGTGTTTACCAAGCAACTTTTTTTACTGTGTTCTCTTTTAACTCATGTACTTGCATGTTACCTGTTCCTTCTAGATCTGGCTCTCTCAGGGGTGTGGACCCAGAGCTGACGTGGCTGGTTGTTAGCATCCTCTCACTCCAGGCTGTGTGCCCATAGCAACAACTGGGCACAGTGGGGGGTGGGGTGGGGGTGTCACATCTCTGGTGTATGCAGAGATGAAGAAAAAAAAATCACAATGTTCTCCTGTGCAGACACACATCCCAAGCTACTTTTATCAGAACTTAGCAACACACGTCACCTTTTTGTGCTTTTTAATGAAATTTAATTTGGATGTTTAAATCCTGTGAATATTCTCTCTGTTTGTGGCACATTTTCTCTCTTACCCACAGAGGTACAGAGACAGAGCGCTTCACTTTAATCTGGATTCAGAGATGTCCACTGCTGTCCTTTCAGCACAGTGGAGGTAAACAGAATTTCTTTTCATAACACTGAAAACCTTAGCAACATCTGCCAACTCTTGCACATAGAGCATGAGACTCATGCAACTGTCACAGCTCTCAAAGTGAGTTTCCGTTCATCTCCATGTATTGAGGTGGCAGCAGAGTTTTGAGACTAATAATTCAAAACCTCAGCACATAAAACAGCAGGTTTCCATGCGGCCTTTTTGTAATTTTTTGTAATTTGGTTGAACTGAGCCTTTAAGGCTCCATTTCAATACTTTGACGGGATAGTTTGTCCTAACCAGCGTGTTTTGAGGTCAGGCAGAAGTTGGAGTAATGTATCCAGGATGCGGCTGCTCTCAGAAAAGGTGAGAGAAGTGAAGTGCTTGCCAGACTTCTGCCAGTGTAAGACTCACTCTCTGAAACAATCCCATCCTGTCCACAGCTGTTGTTTTCTCTCCTCTCTGCCCCAGTCCCCCGATTGACCACACTGACCAGTGAATAACCCCCCCCCCATTCACTCCTCCCTCACTCTGAATAGTTAATCCCTCTCTGTGTTTGTCTGTAGATATCTGGCACACGCAGCAATGCAGCCTTATCCCGAGCTTCTGTGGTGTCCATTTAATCATTGACAATGTCTTTGTATATCTTGCATCCTGTGCGATAAAATCACCATGCTAACAAAGCCACGAGCCCTCCTGACAAAATGAAAATGAATGGCACTGTACATGGAGCTCTGGAGTTACCATTTTCAATGCTAACTGTTGACTTTGTGTGCCCACTGCAGGGGTGAATGTACTCCAAACACGTCATGCATGATGTGTTGATACCGTAAGGCTTGTTTTTAATTAATCTCGCAGAGGCTGGTCATTTCCACATCATGACATTCTTCACTAGTTAGCTGCTGCTAACTATATTGCGTTTGTGTGTGTGTGTGTGTGTGTCTATATACACACACACACACACACACACACACACACACACATATATATA